>SNQJ01S0041824.1:27933-45846 GCA_010110895.2 Picea sitchensis
AAGCGACACGAGGTACCCCAGAACTAGTAATTAGACGAGGGACACACAACATGGATGTTATGTATACGTTTGATCATCGATTATATGAAGGGGTTGATTGAAACATTCTTCACATTCCATAAATTTCCAAGACATGTTTAAGGAGAGTTGAGTCTCACTCATTAAGAGATTCTTGGGGTTAGCAGAGTAGTTCAACATTATGAGGGTCGATCTACCTTAATAGAAGGATTCTGCAAAAGGATTTTAACCAATTGAGACAGAGGCATAAAGTACATGTTCATTTATTTTGTTTATCATGTAACATTGTAGTGATTTTCTGTGAAATTAAAATGTTATTTGCAACTGTTATTACAGTTATTAATACTAATATGCTGAAAATATATTTATGTTATTCTTATAACCACAAGCATTTTGGATGCTACTATGAATTAAGATTTTGAATCATAATAAAATACCTTGGCTATCCCTTTTATCTACTACGTAATAAATTGCATGAGATATGTTGGATAGAATGATTTCCTTTTTTAAATATATGCCAAGCATTTACCAACAACACTAAACAACTATAAGCTAAATCATACAAAAGAAAGCTACGTAGCATAAGTTGGGAACATTACACCAAACCCTACCAAACTAAATGCAAACTAAACATAAATGTTTAAAACAAGTTTTGTTCATCACTTTTATTCCATTAGGGCTTCATCACTTCACGTTATGAAAGTATTTTCTTTATATGGAGTAATTAGTAACATGGTAGATCCAATCAAGATTATAATATCTTTTATAGTAAACATGTTACAATTATTTACTACCAAACCAAATGCAAACTAAACATAAATATTTAAAACAAGTTTTGTTCATCACTTTTATTCCATTAGGGCTTCATCACTTCACGTTATGAGAGTATTTTCTGTATATGGAGTAATTAGTAACATGGGTAGATCCAATCAAGATTAAAATATCTTTTATAGTAAACATGTTACAATTATTTACTTATAGTAGGTACACATAATTTATATTTTATAATATATTATATTTACATTTAGTATTCAAGTATATATATATATATATATATATAAATTAATAAGTGTATTAAATATATATGTGTGTGGTAGAAGTGTATATATATATATATAAATAAATATTTAAGCCAATGAATACAAAGAAGTTTTGGGAGACATTTATATTGGTCTTTAATGATCAGTTATTTTCTATTGTTTAAATTGTATTTGTAAATGTACAAATGGATTCAATTTACTGAAAAACCTCTAGAACACTTAGATTATACAAACTTAGCCACTCAAATAAAAAAGTTTCCAAAAACAACTAACGGATAAAACATTTAGACTACTATTTTATTTTGCAGTGCTTTCAAAGATACACACAAAGGTTAATTACGGACAAGTTTATCTCAAAATCTGTGTCGATCATCGTTCAAAAGAAACTACAAACCTTTGGATCTTTCGGGCTCACTTACCAATGTTAAAGATCACACACTTTAAAGCCCGAATAGCTTATATCTGTTCGATGTTGTGGTGATTGGGAGATCTAGATGATGGACTTCATAAGCAATATTGATATGAAATAGCTCCTCCAACAAACACAAAGGACCATTCTCTTGCAGAAGAGATAGATGGATAGGTTATATCAGCGAGTGAGTAACGATACACTATGGAAGAAGCATAGAGTGCGATGTCATGTCAATATGTTTGTGTTAGTATTGCAATGAAAATCCAGATGGAAAACCATAGCATTTATGTAATGTCTCCTAGTACCAATTTAAATTAATAATAGTAATAATATATATCTATGTTGTTGGTTAATAATAGTGCATTTAGTATTAAAGTTACTCTCAAATTCTTAAAGCATATCAATGAATGATTGATACTT
This sequence comes from Picea sitchensis, assembly GCA_010110895.2. Lineage (NCBI taxonomy): Eukaryota > Viridiplantae > Streptophyta > Pinopsida > Pinales > Pinaceae > Picea > Picea sitchensis. The sequence goes on from SNQJ01S0041824.1 coordinate 29,824, forward strand.
TTATTAATACATGTTATTATTTTTTCATAACATTTTGAAAATTCTAACTTGTTAAATGTCTAATACCAATTGTATGTATACTTCTGTAAACTTTATTAGTGAAATTGTTGGGTGGAGGGGAGTCCCTTGTCCCACAAACAAGGGGATCTCATACACCAATTTGGTGTGGCTTGGCAGTGACCTTAAAAATAGATTATTATTATTATTATTATTATTATCAATGCCCATCATTTTTCTATTGACATCCATTCACTTACCGATAAAATTCATCATTCACTTCGTTCAATTATGAGTAAAGTGATACATTAATCCTTAATATTAATTGTTGCAATTATTATGGTATGCTTGGTCCGACCTGGGACCTTTTCGATACGTCCAAATCATATGAAACTATCTATTTCGTAAAGAATGGTTCCACCATCTCAGAGAAACCAAACCTTTAATCTATACTTATAATTACTTTTACCCACTCATATAAGTCTCCACTCTTATAAGTCTTTGTATTTTTTTTATTTTTTTTATCTCTAAGCACAAAGTTAACCAAACTTTGTTTATAGAGTTGTTAAACTCCCCATCCCCTAAGTACCATTTTACATAAGAAATATATATAACAATCAATCACCCAAAGGATTCTAAATTCTTTTCTCCATTATATAAAATATTTATTAAACGATTCAACCTTCCACTGATTAGCATTAAAGATTATGTCTAGTGAATTTAAGAGGTTATAGTGGATCGAATATCCATGTTGTACTTAGCCAAATCTTCACATCAGTGGTAAGCTCGTAACTAGTGACTAAACCAACGCCGAGTCATGGCTACGTAGGTGGCTACTGTGGTTGTCATACTTCCAATCCATTCCACGAAGGATGGAGGTGCCAAATGCCATCACGCAAGGAGTTCAATTAATACGACTGGGTGTTTCAACTCCAGTTTGGATTACATTCGTATTATGTGCTTTTAATGGCTACTTAGCCCATACTACCAGTACAGTACGAGTCTTAAATCTCATCTTGGGGTTTCATGTATGCCAATTTGCTCTTCGTCGTTGAGTCAATTCCATGAGGTGAGAGTTGAGCCAAAGCTCCCCTCCTCCTCCTTCCATGGAGGTTCTGTATGTGATTTTTACTGCTAAAAGATATGATTTTACCGTTGCTCGGATCAGAGGTTAATCAACTTTACAGGTTCGTTTATTTATTGAAAATCCTGTATCGTTTTCATAGTCACAGGTTAGTTTGTTTTGAAGCTATTATCTAGTTCAAATTTGTCTCAAGGTTTTATTCTGTTGCTCCAAGAGTCAGAAGAATGCCAGGATCGACATTAATCCACCCAACGAAAGTTTTCAGGAGAAACGCGGGGTCACTTAACAATAATCGTGGGAAACTTTCCAATAGGTAACGCTAAACCCTTATTCCCAGTTGGTAAACTTACAGCTTCCGTTCATTATCTTGGTAAACGAATGGCAATTCTTGTTTCTACAGGGAGGATAATATACCAAGGGAATGTCCCGAAACCATTCGAGGGTTTCACCCGACATTCACCAACAGGTAATGATTTGACCTGGGAGCTTTCTCTTTGTATTTGTATTACAATTCTTTCTTTCATTTTGATTTCTAATCTCTGCGTTCTTTGCAGAGGAGTCTTGGGGATTACGGTTAAATCTCTACCTAAGGGAAACCATCGTAGGAACGACGACCGACATCTAGGGTCGTAGCTCACCGGAATGACTATGTAGAAAATTGAGGTAATGATGTATTAGTCCGTTTCTAGTTTCATCAAGCCTGTACAACGACGTTTTTGTTAGTTTGTATATTCAACAATATAAGCAAGTATTCTTTTCTTTAAAAAGATTTGTCGTCTCCTCATTAAGGAGTTCGATAAAGCGACAGATAGTTTTAGAAATCATTATCTCCATAATTTCTACATAGTTTACGATAGAATCTTTGTTTGACATTCAACGATTCTTCCTTGACTATTACTATAGGGTTACAAAAGTAATGTGGTTACAATTCTTTTGTGTTGTTTTTTTAATAATAAAATTCATTATGAATATATTGTTCATTTATTTTGAAGAAAATAATATTAATCTTTTGTATAAATAAATAATTCAATCTTTGGAAAAGATATTACTCCTAGGATTTCTGCATTACATTTTGATATTTCTTCTACGAAGAACTTAATACTATGATCACCAGAGAGTCTGCTATTATAATCCTTAATAACGTTTATCAACAAGAAATAAATAAAAGCAATAAGTAAAGAAAACTTATCTTACTGAGAAAGACAAAAATGGGTATAAAGAGAAAATCAAGTTCCTCTCAACTATAAACTAGAAAAGCCAAGTTACTTGCTCTTATCACCTCTGAGCCTAATTCTTTATTCCATAGGGACTAAATGTAAACTAAACCTAAACCTTATATATTCTACAAAATATACTTGGTCAAAAAATGCAAATTAAATTAGCTTTAAACACTCATTATATAAGAAACATTTGGAGTTCCCAACTCAATTTAACTTTCTTTATAATCGTTACATTAAAATTGATTATGTTTGATCCATGTCTAAATTATTAATGGTCATCATGAACCATATGTTACAAAGTTTTCTTGTGTTTTAGTCATAAATCTAAAACCCTATAATTAACACTTGCCAAGCCCTACCAAACCAAAATAATATTTTTTTATCAAATTAAACTAAACCTAAACATTTTAAAACAAGTTCTATTCATCACTTTTATTCCATTAGGACTTATCACTTCACCCTATTAGAATGATTCTTCAATAACAAATTTAGAGTATTTTCTTTATATGGAGTAATTAGTAACATGGTTAATGGTTAAGTACAATAAAGATTGTATTTTTATAGTAAACATATATATATAGAGAGAGAGGGGTAAGTATAAAATTTTATGTCATAATATATTAAATTTAATTAATGCATTTAAGTATATATATAAATAAATAAGTGTAATGTATATTAAGTAAATATTAAAAAGTAGATAGGTTAATGGAAGCTTTTAAAAATGCTAAAAAGTTATGGTTCATTTCAATTGATAACTATAAGATTGAAATTTATAGTTAAAAAATCATTAAATGTGTCTATTATCAATAGGTGTAGGCTTTTAGGTTTAATTATGCTAGTATTACAATGAAAAACCAGATAAAAAACTATAGCATTTAGACAGATTCTTTTAACACTTACCAAACGATCTTTGAAGATAAATATAATCTGCAAGATGCAATCAAAGAAATGACAAACCTGAATCAAGAAGTTGAACGTTGTGACAAGGGGTAAACTAGGGTTCACAAACCCTAATAACCAAAATGCATGATATGGAAGCTGCGTCATCCATCATTTCTCTCAAATTTGTAGTTACCGGGGTTGTTGCAGATGAATAAGGTCGTAAACACTTCTCTGAAGGGCAAAACATAACATACCAATTGGCTTAAAGGTGTTGCTCCTTAAAATGGACAGCGTCCTTGCTGCAAAACACGCCAATTAGTATGAACTATTGGGGAAAGCGGAAATCAGGTCTAATCTAACCCTTTTGATAGCCGAAGAACAAGTTACCCATTACGCATAGACTGGTGTCTTAAGTGTCATATCATCATTAATCATGAAACAATCAAATTAATATTGACGAAGTTTTCTTTGGGAAAACCCTGCACAAGAATTCTATGGACAACTCTCAAGCTACCATGCTCAATGGTGCAACAATTATAGATGGGACACTTCTTTTGATTACAGGAGAAATTTATGAAGGAAGTAGGATCATTAAAACCTCGCATAAAAAGACAAGAGATGGAAAATTAACAACTATTGAAAAGATGGCTCAGGTCGTGTTACTTTCAACCAAAAGTAGATATATCTTTGAAGAACGAGATTGTTAGTAATCTCTATATTCTTGTTTCTGGGGCACTGGATCTATGTAGAAATATAAGAAGAAGTGAATAGTTTCGAGGGAATCTAGGAGCTCGAATCAAATTGGGAGATTGGTGCTTTGTGTAATGTCTCACAAATTTTGCTAAGAATAAGATGACCTTCCCAAGTTGTGCAGTTGATTCATCATGTTTCCCTACAACATATTCAAATGAATGTTTTCTCTCCCTCTTACATTTTGTCCAAACTCACGATGGTGTCTGATATAATTAAAAGCGCAAGAGTTTTTCCATAAATAAATAACCTTTGAAGCCATTTAAATTAGGAGAATATGGAGTTTAAGGACGAGCTAAATTAGGGTTCATGTCTTAAATAACCTTTGAAGCCATTTAAATTAGGAGACTATGAAGTTTAAGGACGAGCTAAATTAGGGTTCATGTCCTCTGCTACAACAATTGCAATTAAATTGTGGTGACATACGATACATTATTGGGTATGCCACATCAATATTTACGTCGAGAAAAACGGTACAGGTAGCAAATAACTCCCGGAGTATGGAGATAAAGTAAAATGGATAACCTAAAATGATTCCTTAAATAGATATAATATTATATTTATTTGAGAAGTTAGTTACAGAGAGAAGTAACCGTCACTTACCATTATAAGGATATAAAAGGCAACATTCAGGACAAGGAAAGGGCTGGAAAATTTTGGCATCGTAGGGAGGTTAAATGCTCAGTGTCCACATGGCCATTTTACCATTTTATTTACAAGAGGCGAGGAAACCAGCCAGTGGATTTTCCTCCCACAACAGATTTAATCTTTTCTTTCTTTGTTTATGTAACTTTCTTATTGTTAATCAAAGAAATTTTTATTTCGCATTGAATGTAATCTTTTCACAATTTTGTGCAGTTATAAGAGACACATTTTCATTGTATTTTTTATGATTGTAATTGAATATTTGTTAAATAATAATTAAAATTGCTAGCTACTTTGTTGTTATTATTTTAATTGATTTCAGGGTTTTAAGTAGATTATTTTATTTAACTACTTGGATAGGTGTGGTATTTATTACTGATTGTTTGTATTGAAGAACATCTTACATAAAAATAAAATTTGAGTGAGGATTCATTTATATTATTAAGCTATGGAATTTGGGTGAAATGATCAATTCATTTTTATGCATATGATTGTATTTGATTAATTATTTCTATACACTTTTTTCTTGTCAGATGTATTCATGATTGCTTGTCTTCTCTTATGATTCTGTGTTATACTCGATGCCAAGAAGTACCATACCCTTCTTCTGTATTTCCCATCAGTTTATCTTTATGAATTTTCATGTTGGCGAAAGGTGCCCACTGGAAAGGCTCTGGTCTGATAGGTTTTTTTTTGGAGCTATTCGCTTTTCCTGTATGTCTTTAATTTTCCAGTTATTTATTAATTTATTTATCTTTTCAAATTTAGCTTTGAGAATGTGTATTAAAGGATTGCTATGAAGTAACTCTGAGCAACTTGTCTTCTGACAGGTTGAGGGTTACTTAGCGTGAATCCTAAAGAGGGGAGGAGTTTGGATTGTACTTTCCATTAGTTTGATGTTGTAAGATGGAATAGGCTATATTTGTAGTAAACATAATTGTTTTTTTTATTCAAATAATGAAATTGAATAGATGTAAAAAATGGATTTAAATTTAATCACATATTTTCAAAAATTGCTTGAATTTCCCATAATTAAATCTCATGCTCTTCCAAACCTTGTATTTGTTTTATCCATTTTAAATTATTAGATGTCACCTAGACATGAAATTCATTTATGGATTAAGACATGTGGGGAACAAAAGAAGAGATGATATTGTAGAACAAGGATAATATTAAAATTATTATTACAACAAAGTTTAAGGAGAAATTGTGGTGTGAGAAAAAGTGAGAGGGGAAAAGAAAATTAAGATATTATAAGGAGGGGATCAACCCTAATCTAGAAGATCAAAAGTATCTCATCAAAAGTATCTCAAAAATACTATGGGATGAAACACTGTCACCTTTGTGACATAAGATGGTTGAAGATAAAAATCATTTTCTCTTAGGGTGTCCAACTTATACCCACATTAGATTTCAATTTCAAAGGATTTGTCATAAGATCCCATAATTTTTTTTTTATCATCATCATCATCATCAATAATAAACCAAATTCAATCTCAATGATGCATCATCATCATGATGTAATTTTTTACCTTCTTAAGGTGTCATAAACCAAATTCAATCATCATCATCATCAATTTTTTACCAAATTCCATCATAATCATAACTTTTCATAAAATTCTTCATTATCATCATCATCACCATCANTGCATCATCATCATGATGTAATTTTTTACCTTCTTAAGGTGTCATAAACCAAATTCAATCATCATCATCATCAATTTTTTACCAAATTCCATCATAATCATAACTTTTCATAAAATTCTTCATTATCATCATCATCACCATCAATTTTTTACCAAGTACCATAAACCAAATTCCATAATCATTATCATCATCATTTTTCAGAAAATCTATCCTTAATTGGATTTAACAATATATCATCATAAATATTTCATTTTCAATTTAACTTTGTTTAAGTAAACATTAATAAATAAATAAATAAATATATATATATATATATGGGAAATAAAAAAAAATATGTTAATTTTAATATATATATATATTAAATCATAAAATTCTTATATGGAGATCATTTATTTTGAAAGTATATGTTTCCAGTGTAAATAGTCATTGCACTGATCTCGCTCTCAAGTCTTTTCATTTAGCAGTCAAAATTCTAAAACAAATGTAAGAGCTGCTTTCACAGTTTAAACGACGCGGTATAAGTTCATATATATGGCCTCATTTCGAGCTATCCGCAGATTCGGTGGGAATTCAAAATCGCTGGTCTATCGCCTAATCCATGCTTGAAATCGGTAATCCCATTATACTTCAAAATTACAGTTTCCAGAAGGTTAATTAACAATTTTGAATTACATTACCAGAAGAAACCTCGAAATGAGGGACCGAATGAGTAACCCGCCTCAGACAATTTATTTTTATTTTTATTTTTAAAGGGTCGCTTATGGATGTGTAGGCTCAGGGTACCTTTTTATTAAAATATTTTTTTTCAAAATGATTGAGTTCACCACTCAGTTGATTTGATGGTTGGCTCACCATCATGAGCGTTTCTTCCTTATGCGAGACTTTGGCTTTCTTCTTTCTTTCATAAAGTCAAAGTTTGGCATCATCGATTGCATGTGCAAGTCCCCGTTGGGGTCTACTACGTTGAAGTAAAACATTGTTCATTTAGCATCGTTTGCTCGAAAAGATTAAATAAACTTAACATAATCATTTACTGTCCAAAAATATTTATGGCAAATTTATTTTCATATCAATGGTTTTTTTACCAATGTGTTTTCTTGTATCTGGATTTTGATTATCATAAATTTTTAGTGTTATTTAATTGAATTAAAGATAACTTTCTAATATATATATATATAGGTTTGAGGTTATTACAAAATATTTATTATAAGTTTAACATGTTATTTATGAAAATTGAATACTAGTAAGAAGATAACAATAATTTTTCACAATCATCCAACCTAAATCCAATTGACACATATACACAAATCTATTCCATAGATATAAACATATCCTAAATTCAAAAATTTCAAAATAAACTATAACCAACCTTCTTTATTTATAGGATCTAAAAATATTGTTGCATCCAAACTATTGCAGCAGCAGCTGTATGAAGATACAAAACATATATATAAAACCATACCCCAAGCAAACACTAAGCACCATAGCCTATCTTCTTCCTTTTTGCGTCAACTGTTACAGCAGTAGCAGGAAACTACAATATATATATATATAGAAAACCCATACCCCTAGCAAACAGTAAACACCATAGCCTATCTTCTCGCTTACAACTTACAAGGTATCACAAACGGTAGGCGCAAAGGACAGCACGTTCCTTTCATTGTCATAAAGTATTTGGTAGTTCTGCTGTTGAATATTACCGAATATTGACATCCCACTACTGGGTAACATTGCAAGGCAGGCTATGCCACTGCTATCAGTGTATATGTAGTTCTCTTTTGGCAAATTGAAATCTGCTCCTTCGAAGTGGAAAGTTATAGTCGGAAAGTGTGATGTTGAAGAGCCAGATTNTTGCAAGGCAGGCTATGCCACTGCTATCAGTGTATATGTAGTTCTCTTTTGGCAAATTGAAATCTGCTCCTTCGAAGTGGAAAGTTATAGTCGGAAAGTGTGATGTTGAAGAGCCAGATTGTGGTTCAAAACAGAGGTCCAGTTCCCCGTCAACCTGCGTGAGATTAATCGACGAGATCACTGCTTTCTTCACAGCATCATATCCACTCTGTTCCAGATATGTTAAAGTTGTTCCAGAGTCTATGATAAGTCCGCCAGTTCCATTGACTTGAAGATCGAAAGTACCATCACGGATATCCAATAATTGACCGCCAACGCTGATTCCCTCCAATGAAAGATAATAGAAAGTTGGCCGCGATCTGCTTTGGACCAGGGGAGTCGAACTGAAAGTCTTGGCATTCAAACTAGCGGTCTTGCCTATAAACAAAGGACTGGTTTTTGAAGGAGAATCAGTAATAGAAACGAGACAGTAAGAAAAATTATTACCCACCGACTGGCCAAGCTGTGAGATCAATGATAAAGGACCTCGGCCGAAGCCTACTAATCCACCTCCTTGGCTGAAGCCACGTCCTTCATTGTCCTGCCCGCAACCAAACGCAATATGGGGAAGGGATTGAGAAGTAAGGGTAAAGCTCTCGCTAGAAAGGATACCCTCTGTGGAAGACCCGTCACCATAAGTATACAAGTATTCGCAACCTGCACTAGTGCAAGAATGACGCGGAAGAGCTTGGCACAGAGAACTTGAGCAGGGGACCTTACTGTAAGTTGAAGACTGSGAGGGATCATAGATTGGAGTTGGCTGCCGATAGCAATCAGTGCAGGGCTTGCACTGCGTCCATGTCAGGTCACTGCCGGTGTCYAGGATTGCAGAAAAGGATAATGATGGCGTGCCAATCGCCATCTTCATGAGAAATTCTCCATTTCCTGCATATACTGGAGCCTCCACTRCCTTCACTTCATTAACAGACATCTGTAATTTTTCTAGTCTGTCTTGACTGCGTTTGATTGCTCGTTTCAAACGCTCAGTGGATGTAATATTACCTGGAGAGAATGGAGAGAGCGGTGAATCTGTATGCACAAGATCTATTCTCAATCCTTTAAGGGGTTCCTCTGGTAATCTCACACCAATCACTTCATGTACTGGAAATTTGGATACATGCATGCATTGGATCAAACGAAATACTGAGAGCAATAACGTCAAAGTAATAATCAGCCCTTTGTAGGCACCGAAGGATCTAGCCGAGTGCCCAGCCATATCTCTCCTACAACTCCCTAGAGATATTTCCTGAGGTCAGAAGATTATGCGGTAATCAGGGCGATGCATCGTATTTATAGGAGGCAAAGTCGTTTTCTTCGTCCTACGGATTGATGGACAGACCATAAACATAGACGGTGCATAAACTTTGTCAACATGGACAGAAAATAGTTTTTAAGGTGAATGGTGTATAAATGAGATATATACACTTAAATTAGTTTATATATATATATAATAAAAAAAATTTATGGTTATTGATTATTTTTCTAAAAAAAATCCATCATAATAATAATAATTATAGGTTACTTCCTAAAAAGATATTAATATTAGTAAGTGATATAAAAAATTTCATAATATTTTTTCAATACAAAAATTATATTATCATTAAATGTATAAAAAGAAATATAATTATTTCATTAAAAACATTGTAATTTTAACATTAATACAAATAGTTTAATATAAAGTATTTTAAAAGTTTAAATAAAAAAGTTAATAAAATAAAAATAAATAAATATAATTAAAAAGTTTTTTTTATTGTAAAATAAATAAGTTTATAAAATTAAAAAAAAAAAATTAAGTTACTCTTGTTTGTGGAAAGATTTATTTATTTTTACAAAGAGGATTTGTTTTAATGGAAATCTCAATTAGTTTTTTCATATTAATGTTTTTAATACATTTTTTGGGATTATATTTTCCTTCTCATTGTATTGTATTGGAAGTTCATAAATTACTGTAAATTTCTCTTTTCTTTATCTTCTAACATGGTCTTAAGTTTATGTGGTTCTTAATGGAGTTCCAAGAGATAGAGGACAAGTAATCTATGATTGTGAAGTTTGATGCATTGGTCCAAGTAAACAACATGGGATTGTTGAGAATGTTGCTATCAACTTGAGTGATACTCCAAAAGATGGAGGACAAGTAATCTATGATTGTCAACTTTGATGCACTCATCTAAATGAAAGACATGGGATTGTTTAAAATGTTGTTATCAACTTTAGTGATAAAACATGTGAAGGAGGTGGGAGGATGAAATAATGAATGGCATGAGATTGTTGAAAATATTGTTATCACTAAAAAAAAATGTTGTTATTTACTTGAGTGATAAAATATGTGAAGGGGGTGGGAGGCTCAAATAATGAATGACATGGGATTGTTGAAAATGTTATTATCAACTTGAGTGCTAAAACATGTGAAGGAGGTTGAAAGCTGAAATAATGAATGGTATGGGATTGTTGAAAATGTTGTTATCAATTTCAATGATAAAATATGTAAAGGAGGTAAAAAGCTGAAATAATGAATGGCGGGGGATTGTTGAAAATGTTGCCATCAAATTAAATTTGAATGATTAAACATGTAAAAAAAATGAGAGACTGAAATTATCATACTAAAAAAATCAAACATATAGCAAATGATGATTTTAGAGATGCAATCTTTAAAGATAAAGATTGTAAAACTGAAAATTGCAAATAGGCTTGAATATTAAGGAAAAAATTTAATATGTTTTAAGTCATGTTGAGTTTTATACTTCAAACATATTCAAAATTTTGTAAAATGTCTTTATTTTTTCAAAAATTAAAATGTTAATTTAATATATTAAATAAATTCTTATATTATATAATATTAAAAAGTAACATAAACAAACAATGTCGAAATTTATTATAAACTATGATACTGTCCATATATTTAAATTATTAAACAAAGAACCCTATTATGAAAGGAGGAGTGATATAATCCTTAAAACATTTTTACATGGTAACCTGTATTATGTAAAAACTATAATGTTGGTTTAGAGTATGGTTGATGCATAAGTAGTGTACGGCCCAACTAGAAATTTATGTTTTTTTTTTAATTCACAATATTGACATGGTATTGTAGTAGTTTATTAGTTATAATCTGGATAGGAATTTCAAATCAATGTAACTTGTTGAATTTGATGGTTCCGACACGGTTGTGACACGATTCGACGACTTTTGTTGACGCTCAGGGTTAAATTGATAAAATTGACGACTTTTGAGGATTTCCGTTCAATTTAAGACTTTTGAAAATTTATCTATCGAATTCTTCCATCCCTAGCTAAGATGCGGCAAATAGGACTTATGTATTTTGTAAATATTAAGTGGGCTTTGTCACAGATTTTGGAAAAATATTTTTTTTTTGAGAATTTACTGGTAAAGTCTACCATGTTATATATATCCTACTTTTTAGGATTTGAACTATTTCTTAAAAAGAAATAAGGAAATTTATTGGTAAAGTCTATGCTGTTATATATATTTTATTTATTTAGATTTAAACAATTTCTTAAGAAGAAACATATGTTCTTAACCATTAAAACCATTCAAACTATATATATATGAAATTAGATTAAAAAATATACTCTAAATTCAAGTTTCAAAACAATGTCTATCTAAATTCAAGTTTCAAAACAACACCTCAACATCAATATAAATACAATGGCGTCAAGTGGAGTAGAACATCTTTTCCCTTCATTCCTTTCCAACTTAAGTTAATAATATCTCTCGATCGGTATGGCCGGAGAATCAGTATCTACATCTCCTGCAGTTACCTGCAAGCGCCAGCTTCGTCTGCTTATTCCTTTGTTATTGTTGTCTGTATCTGTATGCCTTACCTGGATGGAATGCTAGCATGTAACTAACTTTAATTCGGTGCAAGCGCTGAATGGATTGAGAGTAGATTTTTTTGCATATAGGTTCACAGCTCTCTCCAAATATTACATCCACTCAACGCTTGAAACGAGCAGTCCAACGCAGTCAAGAGAGACATTAAAAGGTGAGATATAAGCACAGGCAATGGAGAATTTCTCATGGAGATGGCAATTTGTACCCCGGTATTGTCCTTTTCTGTGATTCTGGACACGGGAAGTGATCTGATATGGATGCAGTGCATGCTCTGTAGTTATTGCTATCAAAAGACAACTCCAATCTATGATTCTTACCAGTCCTCCATTTATAGAACAGTCCAATCTATGATTCTTACCAGTCCTCCACTTATAGAACGGTCCTCTGAACAAGATCTCTGTGCCAAACGCTTCCAGCCTTTACTTGAAACAATAATGGAGACTGTGAATACATGTATACTTATGGTGGCTCCTCCTCCACCCGGGGGAACCTTTCGTAGGAGACCTTTACGCCTTCTTCTCAATCATTCCCCCATATTGCGTTCGGTTGTGGCAATGTCAATGAAGGAGATGGCTTGCAAGGAGGTGGATTAGTAGGGTTCGGACAAGGCCCTCTCTTCTCGGTCTCACTGATCCTCCTCCAAAACTAATCCTTTGTTTGTAGGTCACCACTGCTAGCCTGAATGGCCAGGCCGTTAGTTTTGTTAGCGACCAAAATGCAATGGTATTTTTTTAGAGTACTTCCACCACTGTCTACTTGATTTATCGTTTTCTTTGGACAATATCTTAACTTCCAGATTCGTCATCAATCTCCTGTTGATCACTTTTGCCCATAAATCCTTTGGTTTCTCCCTTTTGACCCGCAATACAAAAATGTTGCCCAAGATATTAAATCTGGATATATTTCTAGTTTTTCATTGAGTTTTTATCAAGGAGGAGTGTGTTTTAAAGTGGCTTAACTCTAGTGTAAACCTAAAGATCTATGCATAAATCTTTTGCATTATCCTAAATCTAGAGTTTATAAAAGCCACATGCCCCATTCTCATACGAAGTCACGAGGCAAGCTTGGCCAATTTATGAGTCAAGTCACAGGTCAGCACTCCAATTTAAGCCCGAAGGCCAGCTCCCACTCCAAATGCTCCAAGTCTCATCTGACCTGCAGCCACAACACACAAGTATAAACAACGCATGTCACAAACGCCAGCTTTCAAGGATACTTGTCATATTCAGTTGCACGAATTTTGGTGATTAGGGAATTGGAAGCTCGGCGCATGCAAACATAGTTTCTTGACAGGCGGTGGTATATGATGTAATTTGTCAAAACCACAAACTATCAGATGTTCCATTAATCACGATGGTATCCAACGTTCTCCTGCTCCCATTCTCGTCTATGTGAGATGTGCTCAGTATTGGTCGAGGGGCCAAACCCCAAGTCTACATATCAAGCACATTCCACTCAAGCTCGAGTCTACCTATCACAGCGCAAGTCCATACAACAGCCACGAAGCCACAAGCCATTTTCATGCTATGTCTACATGTCTCTCGGGTTTATAGCTTTGGAGGACCCACGAGCCAAGCCACGAGTTAACATACATTCCAGCCACGAGTCAAGTCGTATGTCGACACACCAAAGCCCAACGCTTATCGCCAAGCCCATGAGGCCTTGTCTCATTTAACTCGTCAAATGGTCATAAGAGCCTTGGCGCATATAAAACATGATAAAGTTCCTTGGCGCATATAAAACATAATAAAGTTTATAGTTGCCCGATTCATATGAGATTGTGCTCATTTATAAAATTTAAAACACAGATTTTTACTACACAGAACGCAGGAGCCCGATTTGCAGGCAGAGAAGCTATTCGGATCATCGACATTCTGGAAAAAAGAGAGGACTCCATGGCAAAGGTTGAGGTAATAACTGCTGCACTACAGTGTGCAGAGGTGATGCCTGACAAACGACAGTGTGTACTCCATAAGACTCTGGATATTGCTGCACAAATAATCACAATCGCGGAAAAAGGGGAAGGGCCAGAGTTTTCAAGAATCATGTTTTTCTGTTGAGATTGAAATGACAAGAAATATGGTTGTATCATGGACTGCATTCTAGATTGCTTCTGTAGCGTTACTTCATTTTACAACTAATAGAGGACCTGTCATGCATTTAGGCGACTAAGGAAAGTGGAGTTCTGTTGTTTCTCGTAGACTGGAAATTGGTTATTCAATTTGTTTGAAAAAGAATGTTTTCAAAATCCATAGCTGCAGAGATTATTTCATCTGCATACAAAGATGAAACAGAGTGGCGCTACCTAATTTCGCTACCCAATATCTGGCAGAGAACAGGTTTGCACACAGAAGCAGCATAAGGGGCGCTATGTAATTTCGCTACCTAATATTTCACAGAGGACAAAAGTTTGCACGCATATGCAGCACAGTGGCGCTACCTACAGGCCCTACCTTTTCTACTTGTCCAAGTTTTGAAGTGCGCTATTCAGACTACTACCTAAAGAAGCTACCAACAGACACCAGGATTCAGGAGGGCTAAGCTAACAACTTTTTGGATAGCTGATGATGGAGAAGATTGTAGAACAACAGCTGGCATCAAGAGGACAACCACATGCTTTTGAAAGACACATGGAAAAGAAGGAATTGCGCAGCAAAAGGGAATCATATCAGTTTGAAGTTTGGTTGGATTAGTCACTAACATTTTCCTGTTTTATAGTATAGATTGTTAATTAAGTTGTTAGATCAAATAAATGTTTAGAGATTTTGGGAACGAAGCCAACTCGTACCTCCAGTGGTTGTCTCCCTTTTGTTATAAATAGATAGATCAAATGCTTTGGAGGGTTCGAATGGTAGAGTTGAGGCTTCCAGATTGTAATTTTTTTTGACTTAGTAGACTGTTTTCTGGTTATGGACTGGACCTGAGAATTTTTGTTTAGTTGAAGTCAGTTTTTTTTTATATCATTTCATTACCTCTTATGTTGAAGTGTTCATGACTGGAGGATTTACATGAATTTGTCATGGTTGTGTTACGATGAATGTTTGATTATAATATTGCTGTGATTTTCTTCAGTTTTTTTTAAATTCTGGATTTAAGAAGATCTTGTGTTTGGGTTTTTTTTCCTTGGGATGCTTGAAAACCTGATGTTAATAGCAGACCTTTACACCTCCCTCACTAAGTCTTCTTTCTTTTCACTTTTACTCCTATTCAATGGCTTTTACTCCTATTCAATGGCTGAAGCTAATCAAAACCTCATTTGCTTGTGCATTCTAGCCCAGATTTCTATATTAAAGCCTTATTCTTGCCCAGATTTCTAAATTAAAGCCTTATTCTTGTCCATTTGAACTTTAAAAAAACTCATTTACATTTACAAAATCTTTGATGTTACCAAGCTCACCTGATTATAGTGTAGGGTGACTTTTGGAGTGATAACAAGTAGGATGACTTTTGGAGTGATAACAAGTTCGACTCCTATTCTTTAAAGCAGCTCAACGACTGACTATTAACTTTCATTGGAGGGAATCAGCCTCGGCGGTCAATCATTGGATATCCCTGATGGTATTTTTGATGTTCAATCTGATGGCTCTGGCAGACTTGTCATTGACTCTTGAACGGCTATCACTTATCTGCCACAGACAGCTTACTTTTGGAGTGATAACAAGTAGGATGACTTTTGGAGTGATAACAAGTTCGACTCCTATTCTTTAAAGCAGCTCAACGACTGACTATTAACTTTCATTGGAGGGAATCAGCCTCGGCGGTCAATCATTGGATATCCCTGATGGTATTTTTGATCTTCAATCTGATGGCTCTGGCAGACTTGTCATTGACTCTTGAACGGCTATCACTTATCTGCCACAGACAGCTTATAATGTTGTGAAGGAAGCGTTTATAATGTTGTGAAGGAAGCGTTGAGGTCATCGATTAATCTCTCACTGGCCGATTCCTCTGGCGTTGTCCTGGACCTATGCTTTAACCAACAGGGCACATCAAATCCAAGATTCCCTGCTACGAAATTCCATTTCAAGGGAGCAGATTACGACTTTACCACAAATA
>SNQJ01S0041824.1:45896-58181 GCA_010110895.2 Picea sitchensis
AGGATTCAGGAGGGCTAAGCTAACAACTTTTTGGATAGCTGATGATGGAGAAGATTGTAGAACAACAGCTGGCATCAAGAGGACAACCACATGCTTTTGAAAGACACATGGAAAAGAAGGAATTGCGCAGCAAAAGGGAATCAAATCAGTTTGAAGTTTGGTTGGATTAGTCACTAACATTTTCCATAGATTGTTAATTAAGTTGTTAGATCAAATAAATGTTTAGAAATTTTGGGAACGAGGCCAACTCGTACCTCCAGTTGTTTAGAGATTTTGGGAACGAGGCCAACTCGTACCTTCAGTTGTTGTCTCCCTTTTGTTATAAATAGATAGATCAAATGCTTTGGAGGGTTCGAATGGTAGAGCTGAGGCTCCCAGATTGTAATTTTCTTTGATTTAGTAGACTGTTCTCTGGTTATGAACTGGACCTGAGAATTTTTGTTTAGTTGAAGTCAGTTTCTCTTTATATCATTTCATTACCTCTTATGAGAATTTTTGTTCAGTTGAAGTCAGTTTCTCTTTATATCATTTCATTACCTCTTATGTTGAAGTGTTCATGACTGGAGGATTCACATGAGTTTGTCATGGTTGTGTTATGATGAATGTTTGATTATAATACTGTTGTGATTTTTTTCAGTTTTTTTTAAACTCTGGATTCAAGAAGATCTTGTGTTTGGGTTTTTCTTCCTTGGGATACTTGAAAACCTGATGTTAATAGCAGACCTTTACACCTCCCTCACTCACTAAGTCTTCCTTCTTTTCACTTTTACTCCTATTCAATGGCTGAAACTAATCAAAACCTCATTTGCTTGTGCATTCTAGCCCAGATTTCTGAATTAAAGCCTTATTATTGGGAGTCTTGTCCATTTGACCTTTAAAAAAACTCATTTACATTTATAAAATCTTTGATGTTACCAAGCTCACCTGATTACAGTGTAGGATGACTTTTGGAGTGATAACAAGTAGGGTGACTTTTGGAGTGATAACAAGTTCGACTCCTATTCTTTAAAGCAGCTCAACGACTGACTATTAACTTTCATTGGAGGGAATCAGCCTCGGCGGTCAATCATTGGATATCCCTGATGGTACTTTTGATCTTCAATCTGATGGCTCTGGCAGACTTGTCATTGACTCTTGAACGGCTATCACTTATCTGCCACAGACAGCTTATAATGTTGTGAAGGAAGCGTTGAGGTCATTGATTAATCTCTCACTGGCCGATTCCTCTGGCGTTGTCCTGGACCTATGCTTTAACCAACAGGGCACATCAAATCCAAGATTCCCTGCTACGAAATTCCATTTCAAGGGAGCAGATTACGACTTTCCCACAAATAACTACTTAATGATTGTTAACAGTGAGATTATCTGCCTTCCATATTCGGTAATGAGATTATCTGCCTTCCATATTCGGTAATGTCCAACAGCAGAATTACGAAATACTTTACGACAAGGAAAACAACGCCCTCTCCTTTGCGACAACAGCTTGTGACGCCCTCCAAGTAACCAAGCGAACAAGCAAGCAATTGCTAAAGGATACGTTACGATAATTTTCTTCTTTCTGCTCAGTATTGTCCCGAGCTTCACTCGATTGTCTGTATTTGTTTATTTTGTAAGTTTAAACTTTAAACTCGTAAGATATATATGCATGATGAAGAAGTAGTACATGGGCAATAGGTCAGTTGGTCAGTATAGAATTTAATCTCCATTTAGTTACCTATTTAAACATGTCCATCATGAAATTGGAGGGAGGAACCATTAGTGGGGAAATTCTTCCAACACATTTGCTGCAACTTCCGTTTATTCCTCTTTCGATTTGAGTCGGGCGATGGCGAATTGGAGCTGTAACTCTCACTGATTGAATGTTCTATGTAATCTTGAATTGCTTGAAGCTCAGACAAAGGGCCTTGCTTCTCTGGAAGCATTCAGAAGCGGGAAGCTATGTTATCAAGCAGTATTTCCATTGCTTGTGCTGCAAAGGAGCATGCTGCCACTTAATTGTTCTCATTGCGGTGTGCTCCGCGAGAAAGATTATATAGCTCCACTTGTGCATTGTTCTCATTCTGGCGTGCTGCGCGACGAAGATTATGTAGCTCCATTTCCACCTCGAATTGAAACACTCGGCCTTCATTACTGTTGATGAAGAGGAAAGGAATGACCTGACACTGGTACCCTGTTGCTGCGTGGTGAATTGAAGACCTAGAGAATGTAGCTCCTCTTCTACCTTGAATTGAAACACTCGGCGTCCATACTGTTGATGAAGAGGAAAGGAATGACCCAACACTCCTACCCTGCTGCTGCGTGCGTGGTGAATTGAAGACCTACAGAATGAGGAGAGGAGATCCGATGTTCATGGAGGCCAAGTAAGTCACCTGGATTTCGATGGCAACGATGTTGAGTGGGAATGTTGGGTTTAAGTACAAATTAATACCGGTAATGGAAAGCTTAAAAATATTCAGTTTAAAAATATTTAGTTACTTTCACAATTAATTTTAATATTTTTAATATTGTGTAAAAATATGGAATGTAATAAATCAAATTAAATTTTGGAATATATTATTTTTATTTTTAAAAAATAATTGTTTTTTAAAAGAAATATATGCTATTTTAATATTTTTAATATTGTGTAAAAATATGAAATGTAATCAATCAAATTAAATTTGCAGTATAACACATAGTATACTATGTGTTATATTATAAAACACAATATAGAGAATGAATTATAGTTGTGTACAAGTATTTTTTAAATATTTTAATATTATTATTTATTTATATTTATTTTTAATTGAGAAAATTAGTGTAACTTGTTAAAATTATAAATTCTACATTTAATCCAAAGGTTTGAAGACTTTAACCTAACTAGACTTTTTTTTAATAGATTGTAGATATTGGTTTGTAGTAATGCAACACAACGTTTTTTTTAAACTTAACTAGACTTTTTTTTAATAGATTGTAGATGTTGGTTTGTAGTAATGCAACACAACGTTTTTTTTTAAATGCTATTAACTTTTAAAAAAATATAATATATGTTATAAGAAAAATAAATAAAACAAATTAAAATATATTTTTTTATTAAGAAAAAACCTATATGTTTGGAATAGAATATTCACTGGGATATCTATATGTATATGCAATTTAGTGTGCTATGAAATAATGTAGCTTATTTTAAAATAATATAAAATACAACAAAAAAACTAATGACTAGTGTATTTAAAAAATATAATATATGTTATAAAAAATATATATTAAAATATATCTTTTTATTAAAAAATATATATATGTTTGGAATATTTAGTCTGATATTTATATGTGTATGCAATTTAGTGTGCTATGAAATAGTGTAGTTTATTTTAAAATAATGTCAATTCAATGAAGTTTGGATGGTTGTGAGAAATGGTTGTTATCCTTCCCACTCGGGTTCAATTCTCATACCTACATTATGTTTGAACCCAAGGTGCATACGGATCCTTTTTTCCTTACCTAACAATGCAAAGTTAGATATTTCCTGACATTTAATGATGTAGATTTTTATGAATTTCATAAAGTTATCGAAAATGAATAATATTGTGTTATAGATTGGAGAGATCAAAGTGGGACCATGAAAATTTTTAGGCAATATTGAATGAGCACATCATTCACAGAACCACGAGCCAAGAAAAGGAATATTTGGTCCATTAGATAGGCAATATTTTAGATGAAGCTACATGGATTCTGAAAGCAAAGTTGGTATGGATGACTCAATAGATTGGAGATGACTCAACCACTCTAGTGCATAAGAGCACAATTTTCTTTATTGATCTGGATTGGATCATCATTTTCTTTCATATATCTTGGTACTTTCTAGGTGGATAAAATTGGACGAAACGACTTGTAGGGCCATTTTAGTGGAAGGTCCCAATTTGGAAAAATGGGGTCTAGAACCTACCAGGGCCATTTTGAGTTATTAAATGGAATTTTTTGGGGTACAATGTCTAAAACCTATGCTCACACCATCGATGATGTTCTACACTCTGAGACCTTTCCAACGTGAAAAAATTGCCTCAATCAGAGCTCATATGTGAAAGTTATGCCTTCGCAAGTTGACCTACCTTGTTAAATACCATGGTACGGGTAGATTCCACATCATCCCCCATTGCTCAAACGTGTGGGGATAGCCATGTGTGTATTTTCAATAAGATTTTAGAAGGCCCAAAACCAGTAAATATTAATTGAGGGTTGAGGAAGTCAAAACCCTAACCCTAGACAACTATCACACTATGTTAAATACTAGGCCACTACGAGTAGAAAGGGTTCCATTCTTTAGAAATGTATTTGTTCCATAGTTGAGAAGAGCATCTAGGAGTGGTATTTTGAGAGCATGACATATGAGGAAAAGATTATGTAGCAGCCATACAGACGATAGTGTCAAAGGAAACTCTAGAGTGAATGCCTCTTTCTTTGTATCTTCATTTTCATAATTGAATAAAAGAGAGAAAAGCATGGCCCTCACCTTCGAGATGGGTTTTATCCCATATTGAGTTTCCTAGGATATATCTTTTGTTAATTTGTGTGTGGATGGTGTGTTTTATTGCTCATTTATTTCATTTTCATATTTCATTTATATCATACATTCAAGCAAAGCTAGTAAATAATTAATTTGAGATCTAAAGAAAATTAGTTTGCATAGTCTAAGACTTCATAATATTATAAGATCTACTGTGACGAACTATTCCAGTGGAATATCCATGGAAGTTTATAGATCATATCAGTATCAAAATAGGTTTCTTTAGGGAGTTTTTGGAAATTTGAAATATCTAGGAATTGTCTTAAGAAGAAAATCATAGAACCCTAGCCATGGCGAATGAATCTTCTCACAAAAACCCTCAAGATATAACGGAAGAGAGATTTGTGGGGCTGGAAGAGAAAGTTGGTGATATATCTAGATATATGGCCCTTCTCATGTAGGCTCTAGCAAGAAATTTTAATAGCCTTAATTTCCACCCTACAGGGCCAGAAGGGAATCCAATAAAAGATGAAATCCAAGACACATCTCTAGCTTAGGATTTGGGTCATTTTGTAGGGTTTCCACTGGTCATACATGGGACAACAAATGACAATCATCACTGATCAACTATAGTGCAACTAGCAACGACCTATGCAACCTTCTAGATTCACAGAGTTTTGAAGAGGCAAGCATGGGATGAGTTGGTTCTTCATGGAATGACCCTTGGAACTCACATCATTCGAGTATCCATTGGTCTCTAGAAGATATATAAGCTCTCCAAAGCCTCTTCCAAGGATATATATAAAGAAGGAAAGTCTTGAGCATGAGGGGGAAGAATCATTTGCAGAGTTATGTTGTCCAAATACAAAGGTGCTTCTTCATCTACAACAACCATAGTGAAATTGCCTAGTTTGGTTAAGAATCAGAGGAGGAGCAAGGAGCAAGGGGCCAAGAGAAATGCATCTACACTAAATGTATGATGGTATTGATGTATTTATTTCATTTCCATTAATAGATCATTGGTTTTCCCCTATCTACATTGTTCAATTCAATTGTATAAGATAGATCTAAACTCATGTTAAATAGATTAGGATAGATCTAGTGGATTTGATTTTCCTAACACTAGAAGAATAGTAGTTTGGTAGTTGTTTGTGTCCTTGTGTGCATGAAGCATATATCAGGAGTTCGAACTGGATCTCAGGAGCTGGATCAACCAGATACGCGAGGACAACCATCGATTGGAAGGTATGGTCACCACCCTTCTTGGTTAAAAGGAAATAAATGCACTTAGATCTAGGTAAAATCATTTTCTGTCTAGGATCAATAGGCAGATCCTAGGGAGATACAGATTACCATACTGGTGATATTTCTCAGTAACAGAACTGGCGACTCCATTGGTTCTCTAGTTTAAAATCCCTTTCCCATTAGCCTTTGTTTTCTGTTTATGATATAATTTATGTCTTCCTATCTCTCTGTCATAGTTTAGATCTCTCAGATATGATATATTCAAGATAGATCTTTCTTTTCAAAAATAAACATTTCTGCAGTCATGGCGTGTTTCACTATTGTTTTCATGTGACGCATTGCTTGTTGTAGTGCCTATGATCTGCGGCAATCCCTGTAAATAGGGAAAATTATAGAGTTATCAGAATTTTGAGATTAGATCTATCTTGTATGATCCCAGAGGTATTTGATTGATCTATACAATTAATATATTCCCTCTTATTGAGTCTTATTATCACGCAATTTCCTTCAATTTCTCTTGGGAGTGTGTTTGTGTGGCTTGTTTGGATTGATTGGTTAAGTTTGTTTACTTTATATTGAACCATTAAGGTTGGGCAGTGAACCCAACATATGTCAATAGGTATGGTAGTGCTTGATATTGATTGCATTTGGTTTATCCTCTTGTGATTATTATTCATCACTAGATCCATTCTTTTAGGTGAGTTTTTGGTTGAGATTTTGTATAGACATTGGAGTGTGTCAAGGGGAATCACTAACAATATCACACTATCCTTTGCTTGTTGATTTTTAGGTTCTCTAGTTGCATATTTTTTTCTTGATTATATTAACAATCTTTTGCATTACATTGGGAAAAAAAATTGCATGCATATGATCTTTTGAGGCATTAGAACAAAAGTGCATTGGTGAAGTGTTTGGTTTGAATTCTTTTAATAATTTTGGATCTGAATTGTGTGTATGGTTGCTTGGTCTTTGAGGATTGCGTTGTGAAGTTTATAAAGAAAAGGAAAAATCATCTTTCCCTCCCCTAGCTAGAATTCATTGAAGTGAACAAATTGCATTGGCATCTTTGCATTTTTTGGTTGGGTCAAGAGTCATAAACACCGCAAAATTTTCATTCATTTCCCTTTGGCATAAGCAACAACCATAAAAATAATTGTGTAATCTAAAATCTATTATACACTTTTCTTTCTTAGTGAACCAACATTAGATAGGCTTAGGGCCTTGGAATAGGATTAGAGAGTAAACTCTCCAAGGCCACCGAAACGAAACCTAGAAGTTAGTAATGAGTGTAAAATCCATTGTTACAACCAGTGTGTCAGGAAGCTCCTCTTACATAGGAGTCAAGAACAAGGTCACATCAGGGCAAGTAGGGATATTACCCCTCTCTGATTGTTTTGGTGTTTGTAGTATCGCTTTGATTACTACGTATACGGGGGTTTCATTGGTGTCATGCTTTTGTGTGAGGTAACGCCTTCAAAGCTTTGAGCATAGTTACCCTACTCTTACATGCGGTCAGACCTATGACTATTCGCCTGATCATTGATTGTGAGGTGGTAGCCTTAGTGACCATTCCTAGGTATCCAACAAAGGTGACTACAGGTGGGACGTGCATGTAGTGCCTAAGGCAGATGTTCGCTCGTGGTCTCAGTTCCCTTGGAGGGTGCCCACCTTAATAAAGGGTGCTTACACCAATCAAGGTTGTTTCATGTAGATCATCATAACTGCTCCTCATATCTTCACTAGCCAATCTTGTGGGGACTTCCTCTCCCCCAGAGGGTTCGTTTTCAGAAGGCCCCCTAATCCATTGTTTTTCTTGTTTCTATCCTAGATTTACTAGGGGTGTTCTCTTTGGTTCCAAGTCTATGCTAGCCTTAGGTTGAATTGTTTTTTATTTTCACATATCATTTTCACCGTGGTTGAATTACCGCGTCAATCCTATCGATTACGAGGACTAGAGCTAATCATGGAGGTACAACCACCTCTAAAGTGGCGTGAGATAGGTGACCAAGAATTCAAAGAGTCTCATATTTGGTTTAAGGAGACTGGTTTGGTTGAAGTGGAAGTGGTCGAAGAACATCCTCCACCAAAATTTAAACCTCATTTGACGGATCCTAAGCCCCCCCTACTCGTCCAGGTAAGGGAATGTTTTAGTGCACCTTTTTCTTTGTTTATCAATCCTCACACCATGTTAGGACCAGGTGTTTCTTATAGTGTAGTTGAGTCATCAAGCCCATATGAAAGTGGGAAGGGGGTAATCCCAATGATGTCCACCTTACCATCCTTGACCACCATTAGACCCACACCATCTGTGCATTTTTCTACCCGGCCCTCGATTTGGGATATATCGGTTGTGTCTGCTTTTCCATTTGTTAGTTTACCTAGCATTCCCATGCCCATCCCATCCATATAGATGCCCACATTTCGATCCTATTTTGTTGGGGGGCCAAGACTTGGTTTCAACATGGGAGGTGGATCTCCTTCCACCTCCACCATTCCTATGAGTGGCCCAACATCGTCAATTAATGGTATACTTTTTAGATGGAACGTTCCTAGATTTTTGGGGGGTTGTCCCTAGTCCCTAGTTAGAATGAGGGAAGTAGTATGTACAAAGTATTTAAATTCCCATGGGTTAGCACACATTTCCCCAGGGGTATGTCCCTCGAAGTAAACTTTTCACAGTGGGGAGGCCTCCTGTTTATTAATATCTCTGTTTTTGGGGGATTCTTCCCGAGGACTAGTTTTGGGAACACATTTCCTTTAGGGTCTACACCTAACCCTGGGGGCGATCCCATCATGGGCATGTTTGGTGTTGGGAGCAGTCATTCTCCTAGGAGTGCCACCATCCTTGGTGGTACTCACTCTTTAGGAACACCTTAACCCTCCTGCAGTACGCATGTAGGGGGGTTGCAAGGTTCATCTGAGACATCAAAGACTTCATATCCCTCCCAATATTCATTTTCTCATATTTTGTTCCCTTCCTCGCGAAATTATACTTACCTGATCTATCACAT
Source organism: Picea sitchensis (assembly GCA_010110895.2). NCBI lineage: Eukaryota > Viridiplantae > Streptophyta > Pinopsida > Pinales > Pinaceae > Picea > Picea sitchensis. The sequence continues at coordinate 54,633 of SNQJ01S0041824.1, forward strand.
TTGACAAATCACCCTATTTCCCACAACCCTTCATGGTCGGTAATTCCTTCCAATTTACCATCAGACATGCCAAAATTCGATAGAAAGTTGGGAGAATACCCATCCACATAAATCATGATATATCACTTGTGGTGCTCATCCAATTCCTTGATGCATGATAGTGTGAGGTTATATCTTTTCCAAAGATCCCTGACCAACAGTTCCGCCAAGTGGTATATTGAGTTACAAGACGCTTCCTTTAAAAGTTTCAATGAATTGGCGATGGCATTTCTAGCGCATTACCATATTCCCATTTAGTACAAGATAGGAATGGAGCTATTGACATCAGTGCGTCAAGATACATCCAACCACATTTTTTATCATATACATGAGTGGCGACGAAGGCGTACGATGATCAAGACCCAAATCTCAGATAATCTCTTGATGAAGTGGTTTACCAAATCCCTCCTTCCAACCATTGCCAAAGATGTAGGTATGGTTGGGGAGACTACCAAGGAGAAAGCCATTATGAATGCCCAAAAATTGGATTTGATTTACTCTCACTTGGGAACCCTTTATGATATTATCCCACATGATCCTAGGCCATTGATAGATCCAAAGAAACCAAACCTAGGACCCCATGTTTATGGTGTGGTTGGTTTTGTTTCCCATGCCTATGTTTTCCAGTTAGCTAACCAGATGGGTCACGTGTCTATTTCAACATCCCCATCAACTTCAGGCTCTAATGCTTAAACAACAACTATCCCTACTTAGACCTCCGAGGTGAATTCAATGTAATTCATGCAACTGAAGAATCTTGAGAAACCTAGAGGAAAGAAGAAGACAAATAAGAAGAAAAACTCCAATATTGAGAAAGGNGGGGGGGGGGCACGGGGTGGGGGCATGAAAGACAAGAAGAAGAGTCATTTTCCCTACACAATTTGTTGGGTGGACCACCCAACTCATTAGTGTCATCAAAAGGGTGAGGTCCATCAATTTTTGGCTTAGTATAGAGACCCCCATCATCCCATTATCCTAACTCATCCTTTTACCCCTCAACCTCAACACATGGTTGTGAAAAATATTGCCCCTCTACAAGGGGGCATGGTAGGTACCGCTCGCCATGAGGGGTCTTCGTCAAATGCCTCCATTTTCATGTGTGACCAAATGGTCAACTTTCAAACTTGAGCCAAGAACTATGACAATTCTAAGACAACTCTTGTTGTTCATGAATCAACATCGTCTTCCTAGCCTGGTGGCCCTCTTCAGATTGAGAATCCATCCTTTGAAACATCACTTCACCCCTAGAAGGGTGTTCTTAGATGAACAACACATAATCCAAACACATGGGATGCCCACAACTACAATATTGTGGAATACTTGGCCCAGGCACCTTGTGCCATGTCCGCGCTCGAAGTCCTCCAAAGTTACATAGCATAGTGGAAAGCCTTGTTGTCTACTATAGGCGGGGTTGATCCCTTGGAGTTGAGTTTGATAACCTTTGATTATGATTAAGTTAATCATAGGATCTCCCATCAGTTCACATTCCATATCAAAGTGTGATCGGTGGAGAAACAAATCTTCCAAACCATGTTTGATGAAGGAGCCTCGACTTGCATCATGTCTATGTATTGTTGGAAGGCCCTCATCTCTCCAAAGCTTGACACATATTCCACATTGTTGAAAGCATTTGATGGACATATGTTCCAACCCCATCGAATAATAACCACCTTACCCATCGAGTTAGGTGGTAAGACTATGTATGTTTCTATGGAGGTTATCAATGCACCTCTTGAGTACAATTTGTTACTTGGGTGCACTTATTTATACCCGATGACCACATTTTTCTCCTCCATCTTTAGGATCTTATGCTTCTCTCATCAAGTGAAAATCACGACACTCAATAAACTTATGTTTTGTACCCCAGTTCTTGGATCCAATGCAAGGTCTAATGTATCCTTTGTCGGTAATACTCAACAATCTTATTTCAGTGTGGGCATGGAGATGTTTAAAGATCCTTCACTCATGGGACTACTTCCCCTTCCCCCACCACCTTGTGCTGCGAATATTTCTCCTATAAACATGATTTCATCATTTAGCAATGGATCCCTCATGTCTGTTGATCCTTGGGTGGTACCTCACCCCGAGGATGTTGAATCTTATAGAGCATCCATGTTTCCCATCGTGGTTGAGGTTGTTGATTCGAAAATCCCATCAACATCTGCTAGTACTGGTCAACAAATCTATCCTCATATGGAGTGTGATCAACCTACTCTTCCCATATGGGTTGTTGACTCTCTCATTTCACGTGACTCCATTGATTTTGAGTTGCCTTCAGAAGAGACCATATTGGAAGTCATAACTTCCATAGCCAATCCCAGGGAAGATGTGAATCATTAAGAAATCATCCTTCCTATTTTATAACCGAGGAGAGTTAGCATGTTGATTCTTGATAGGGGATTGAGGGAATTTACTGGGGCATCCAGTAGACCTCCTAGTCTTGACCCATTTCTGCCTCGATTATCTTTTTCAGAACTTGCCACCGGATTCTCTTCTTCCCTTTCCATCAAAGATTTATGTTTCGTACCTCCTTCATGTCTTGATGGGAATCATCAAGGAACTTCCCTAGCTCACTAAACCACTCAACATGACTATCTTCGACCATATATATTTTTATCTATGTGGCATGGGCTCGACATGGTGTCCCATATGATGTTGACAATGGCTCATGAGTTCATTAATGACGATCAATATCCTTGGCTTGAGCCTAGAGAAGGACTCTACTTTCCATATGTTCTCCAAATGAATAGTTACTTGTACATAGGTTTGTGGTGTGAGTACTTTCTATTTTGCATATATCATATCCAAAAAATCCAAAAATATTTTATTTTTTAAGATTTCTCTATGCATTTTGACCCCCAAAATCTAGTTTACATGCGTTGATAGGATTATGGGAATTTTTTTTGCAAAGATTGTGACTTCCAACAAACTTGAGGTGCATATTATTGAACTGAAATATAGATATAGGTTTTTTCCTTCTTCCATGATTTCCATTATTAACCGTCCATTTTGTCATCACTGTGTCTTAGGTTCAATCTCATTAGGCTGCAACATTAACCACTCTATTTTTCACATTGTATCTTGTTCAGTAGTGCCTACCCTCCATGGGTTCCCTAGTTAGCACTTGAATCTCCATTCAATTCCCATACTGTGATTTCCCATAAGCCTGAGAGCCACCCCATAGCCCCGCCATGACTTAACGTTGAGACTCATTTTCCTATCTTCATCTATATTATGGCCATATCCCTAGGGGTTCCTATATTTTATTTCTTACTAGTCACCTATGCATTTGTTGTTTGCTTCATACCTCTTTCTTTTGTGATATTGTTTTACCATATCTTGCTTACCGCTATTGCTATTGGAATACTGAGAGGGGGCGGTGAATCAATATTCTGCATTTTTTACCACTTTTAACCAGAATATGTAAACGTCAATTCATCAACATTTTATCACTTATGATTTCATTTAACATTTCATGAACATATAACCATAAACAATACTATTCAACAA
>SNQJ01S0041825.1:6769-17647 GCA_010110895.2 Picea sitchensis
CTTCATCCCAGGGACAAACAACACATCCCTGAACGATATGGGTGGCATAGTATCCCTTTGAAATGTCACTGTGCCACAACCAACAACCCTGAAAATGGTGTCATCTCCAAGTGCAATATCCATCTTGATCTCAGTATCTCTTATATTAGTGAAGTGCTCTCTCACACCCGTTAGATGGATCAAATCTCCACTATCTATATACCAGGTGTTGGATGGTGTCTCAACTGACGCACAACAAACAATGAAGGCACACTCCCTCTCAAACAGGGCAATGAACTCCTCCTCATCTGTTGTAGCTACTGTATTGTTGAGGAAAATATATGAAATGATATTACTCAAGCATTTTCAGAGTCTGCTTGGCTAAATAAAAATAGACGGGAATGTCACCCTATGTTTATAGCCATAAAAAATAACATCCTAAATCACAAGTATTGATTACAAGTGCTTAGGCTAGTCTTTTTTATAAGTAAAAGCTTGCTGGAAATTCACTGTTTATATGATTTTATGAATATAACAATTGTTGAAATAAATGTAGAGACAGAAGTAAAGACACCAAGATGATAATCAAGACAGATGAGACATAAAACAATCCTTTATTTTATTCCAATTCACCAAAGAGTCATTCTTTTTTCAAAAATTCATGTAGAAATTTCGGACACTTAGACATCCCCGATGGAACATACAAAAGGACCTCTAATAGAAAATAAAAAGTTGAACTCTAAAACCTGGATCAACTTGCCACAGATTGTTTCCCACTCGACTCTGCACAATAGCCTTTGTCATTCATGAAAACTAATTCACAAATAGACAAGTCTACACAGACTATCAAAGATAGATCAACACCTCTGAAAAAAAAGTGTTTGAATGATGTAATTCAGCCCTGAATCTTGTTGTCTACAATAAGACCCTGCTATCATAAAAAAAAATAGGCTTGTGATGAATTAAAGAATGAATGAAAACTGAACTATCTCAACATAAACTCAAAGAGCAAATCTAATTAGTATGTTTCTCCTTCTATCTTCTTCTTGTTCCTCCCTTTCCTTTTTCTTTTAAGCCAATTAGAATTGGTTGAAGTAGTTGAACTACCTCATTAGTTAAGTTAACTAAAAACTCAACCAAATTTTTAGTTAGGAGGAAAAGTAATAAATCATAATAAGGGTTATAATTAAATAATAACTAGTAGGTGGGACCCCTTGTGACTCCCATTTATCTCTTAACAATAATAACATAACTAGTTAATTAAACAAGAACATTTCTTCCTATGACTCCCATCATCACATGCATGTTTGACAATTTATCACATTGATATTTGACAAAATTTTCAAAAATGCATTACTCATATATCCAAAACAAAGCATGTTGCCCAAAACTTCTTAAGTCAACTGTCATCAACAATAAATAAAATAAAACTCAAAATGCATACTTTCCACTCTGAGATGCAATCTTTCCTTGATTGTTGATGTCACCCTTTGATTTCCCTGAATTTGCCTTTGGTTGCGCTGAGCCTTTAGGCCTAATCTCGTTGATCACATGAGAACAATCATCCCTCAAGTGCATCCGAGAAGATACAAATTTATCAGAGGCATTGGAGGGTGAGGAAGGGGCAACAATGGATTTTCCTTTGTCAGGGGCATGGCGGGCCTCGGTTTTCAACGTTTTTCTAGCATGAGAGGACTGAACTGGTGAGTGGACAGGTGCAGCTTGGAAAATCTGGTTAATAGGCAGGGGAGAAGGTAAGGACAAATTGGGTCAGCCACAATGTTGGGAGATTTTTGGGTGGACGATATCTTTCCATCCGTCATTTTCAGGAACCTTGGGTTGCAATGAGACATGAGGGGGCACGGGAATACTAGGGGCTTGTGGAACTTAAAAGGGATGCCTTTCAGGTCTAGGTTGGACCACTCCTTGCCCAATCCAATTGAAAAATCCGGCATGAAACAACTGGCCTAACTCTTGCGAGTCATCATCAAAGTGTATGGAGAATCTTGGCCTTTTTGGGCCTTTGTTCCAATTACCTCTCCCTCGGTCGCCTCTGCCATGGCTACCTCAGCTGAAAAAACTCATTCCTGCATGCATGATTGATTAGCAAATAGTCCTTTTAACAACCATACATAACAACTCTTTCAAAATATAAAATAGATTTTGGCTCAGCAATATATCAGACTCATGCAATCCAATCCATACAAATTGTTTAGCCATTGTCGATGAGTAGGGGGTGAACAAACGGTTCTGGGATATACGAGGGGTTTGTATTGAGAGAAAAATGATAAAATGAGGGGGGAAAGAAACATGGTTACTTCTCAAAGACAACAACAATCAAAAGTAATGCAAACCAAAGAAAATATCAGTGTGATCCAACCAAGAAACTGTGACTTCAAACTGCTTCAATACAAAATTCTTCTTGACTGTAATTAATTTTTAGAACAGGGAGTGAAAAATGAATGTGGGAAGGCGATGGAGTTTTAATTAGCGAAAATATAGATAATGATAGGGAAAGAGAGACGATATTGTTCATAAAATTAATTAAGTAATCCATAAATCCATTCTGTAAAAAGAAATAACACCAACCAAATCACCACTATGACCCAAAAAACAATTATTGTGTATAGTTCAAACAATTATGTGCATTAACTTACTCATTGTTCGTAATCAAATGTTTAACATAGTGTCATAAAAAAAGACAGTATGCATTCCACAACGACCTATAGGGAAGCTCTATTTCTTCTCAGTTATCCATTTCATATTTCAAAATAATTCCAAATGAATAAACAATCACTTAACTCCACTATGTTCAACATCAAAAATCAACCACAAACCCAAAAAGCATGCCCAATTTTATCCCTCAATCCCGTCTATAATTGAATTTTAACGAGACCACACTACCACAACACCCGTGTCTATCTCTGTTAATATGTATGATATTCATTAAGCACACATAGTGGACAGTCAAAGACAACAATCCATATTTTAATTGCAAAGATCCTGACTTGCCACATAAACACATAGACAACAATCAACATTTAAATTCACACTGTGCTTGGAATACACAGACCATTAGAAAAAACACAGAGTATTAATGTGACTGTAAGGGTTCAACCACTCTGAATTTAAACATCCATAATGTTGGGCTATCAAATAGTATGCCTGATCTCATAACACAATTGATCGAATTGCAACAAAACCATATTTAAAAACCCGTGACCCTCTCTGATTGCAAAATCATTTAATCATAACATATACAGTGGATGGAAATGCCATAATCATCATGATTGCAATAATCAATTTGGCAATTAAAAACACATAGTCACAGTAATCATTGACTCATGTTGCAGGAACACCACACATACCCACACATCACGCGTGAAGCATCATTGTGCATTAATCAATTGTAAACTAATGATGAGTTAACATTTCAATAATCACAATGTAAAAGACAGTGACTGTGTATCAACCCCATTCTTCAATCAAACAAATCCAATGTTGAGCTTATCAATTAGACTGTCTTAATAACCAATTGCAATGACCTTAATAGAAACCACTGTCAGGATAATCAACAGATACGAGTCAACAATAGAACATTAACGACAATGCATCACCAACTCATAACCATCGACCATGTTTCCAACATGACATAATGGGTTTCCTTTATCAAAACCGAGCTTTGAGTAATCAAGGATTGGCCCTGTGGACCAACACAGGGAGACATGGAGTCAAATCTTGACATCGGGTGAGAACCTCTGAGACTAATGGTGCATGCATAGGGTATACCACAAATGTCTTCGCAGACAGGGTGACAATCCCCATGATAGGAGAGACTAGGAACAGAGGAGCAAGGCTCCATTTTGATTTTGTAACAACACTTAGAAAATGCACGTTATAACCCTCGTGGATTTCTGAATTAACCCAAGAACACTGAGATAGTACAGGGCCGAGAAATAACAACCACCTTAAGCAATCCCTTTGGAAAACAACCATCAAAACCCACTACGCAACATTAGTAACATGAATGAACTCATACCCAAGTGAAGCAAAGCGCAGTGACACAAGGCATTCCAAAAACCCAGTAAACCCCATAACGACAAATGACTGGGTATGGTGAACATATGTGTGGAGACAACCATCCAGTCTAGACCAAATGAAACCCTCCACTAAACCAACAAGGATGACAAAGAGCCTTTATGACTGCTAACACTCATAACGACCCAATACACTGTAACTTCAGACATTATTGCAATGAAACCCACACCAACCATCCATTCCAGAAAAATATCACCAAATTACACAGTTGCCAGACTTAAGGAAAGCAAAAACCCATACATACCAAGCCACTATCTATTTCATAACCAGAGCAAATTCATGGATGGCGAAAAGACATACATGTAACCAATAACACCTTAAAAACGCTAGTTGGTCGAGTGGTTCTTCCACTTCTTGAAAGTCAGAGCCTCACCACAGCAACAGAGTTGAACAATAGCTCGACTATGGTGGTGGCTAGTGGAAAGAGTAAGGGTGACGTGAAATAAATGCACGTCGCCTCTACCCCCAATCAATTATTTTTTTAGTACACGCCAATCAACTTCCCATTAACTCATTCAATTAAACTATGTATCGAAACCATCACCCACTAATTGCCAATAGTGTGACCCATAATCGCATTTATCCATTTCGAACTTATACCATAACACATATCAACCATGTTCCATATAACTCAACAAATTGCATAACTATTAACTTATTGCTAGGATTAACAATGACCATTTAAATTTCAATGCATGTAGCATAAGAGCATAATTCGATCTCTTCCTTTTGCACTTTGCTTAGGTTGCTTTTATTTCCTTTCAATTGCTTGTATGTGTTGTTTCTAACATGGTTATTGTGTAGGTGTCACAATAAGAAATCCGTGAACATATAGCAATGATAACAATGGATAACATAGGCCATCGTAACATGAAATTAGAGCCTAGAGCAAGAGAAACAACACATAACAAGCCGTATCCATCATTCCATTGTCATAATTAGAACCAACACATAATAGGCTTATCAATTGATAATAAAACCAAGATTTCATTGACCATGTAAGCAGTGTCAAACAACCGCACAAACATCAAATAAGAACTAGATTTGATCCTCAATCTACAAGGGGGTCCCACCTACTAGTATTATATATCTTGTTAGCTTATAATAATAGGCTTTAGCAATACTCTACGGGCAAAAACTTCGTTGCGATTTTAATCGTCAACAAACTGGCAACTCCACAAGGAAATTTGTTTTCAACAGATTTAGAACTCGGAACTCATGGTTTTGTAGACCGAGAACAACAGGTCAAGAGATATAACTAGGAAAATTATGCAACATGGGGAAGTGAGTGGATTTAATGGAAAAATGACCGAGAATTTGGGAATAATTTATGAAAAGTGTTAAGTATGAGGGGTTTTACCACTGTATGCATAATCATTCAACCAAAATATGCTCTTTACTTCAAGGAGAAAATTTACGAATTTGCTCTTTTATTTCTCAATGGATGAATAAATGGAAAGAAGAAGCGGGAGATAACCAATCTCTTTATAAGACAACAACGAAAGAAGATAACAATTTCAAGTATTCCTTCAGGGAGACATCGTAACAATTGTGTAAGCTTGATTGTTATTGACTAACAATACTTTGCAGGAGTGTCACTGTGGCAGAATTGATCCAACATCTTATTCTTGACCAAAATAAACTAAAAGATAGTAAGCAATAAAATCATGACAGAAATAAATTTGCAAAAACCAAACAATAGAAATAAAATGACAGAAACGTAAAAGCAGTAGGAAAATTTTAAAACTGATAGCAGAAGTCAAACTACTGTAAGGCAGAAAAGGAAAAAGCGCAAAATTGAAAATAGAGCTAGGTTACTAGTATACATAAAATCCAAACAGCATTAGAACTTTTCATGTCAGTCCCTTGCAATGTTTCAAGCGAGAACCATTAGTGCTGTAGGAAAACAATTGCTCCTATAAATCCTTTAGAATGTAAGAGTTAGTGTCCAAGACAAAAAAAAAATTGAAAGGATCCAGAAATAACACTTGGAACTCCAAGGTAATTATCAGCTCTTTAATGTATATGATTAGATCATCAAGGTAGATATGGATGTTGATGAATTCATCAAGAGTTGTGCGTATAGGTATTTTAAAAGAGGTACTTGCATCAGGTAAGCCAGAAATCAGGCATTTATAATACATGGTACCCCAATTAGTGATAAGAGTGGTTTTGTGAACATCTGCCCCTTTTACCTTGATTTTCCTGTAACTCAAAAAAATTTCATGGGCGGGCCTCATCTGCGACCTTGCAACCTACTGCAGAATCATTTCCATATTGAGAGGAGGAAAAGGATTTCTTATAATAGCCTGACTAAAAGTGCGACAATTAATGTAGTTTCTAATATGATCAGTGGTCTTCGAAACAGGTGCCCAATTTGAAACCCATTCAGGGTAGACTAGAAAAATAATTCCAGCCCTTAAGAAATTTTTCAATTCCCTTTGAAAAGTTGCTCCAAATGTAGAGTTAATAGGTATTTGTTTTTGCCTAGCTATTTTCATGCCTTCTTTGATGGGGATAGAATGTTGTATAAGACCAGGATCAAAACCACGAAGATCCTTATAAGACCAAGAAAAAACACTTTGAAATTCACCAAGTAGCTTGGCAAACTTCATTTCTTCTTTATTAGAATATCGAGCACTTATTTTTACATTATTTGAAGATTCGAGTGCCCCAATATTCAAGGAGATGGTATTAACCACCTTCCTTCTTGACTCCTCTTTTCTCTGTTTCTCTTTATTGCCTGCATCACTCGATGAAAATGAACTCTCAAGAGGAGCCAAGCCCTTAGGAATCTTGTTGTCTTCTATGTATATAATTTCCTTAGGCTTAAAAGGTTCATTTTGAATGAAAGAACAAATGCTCTCATCGTTAGGGAAGACCTGCCAAGATTCTATATTGTCGGGGATATGTGGACGATTTAGAGATTGAAAGGCACAATCAGGTCTTTGTGGCGGAAGCTATCGATTAGGAGAGGCTACAAAAACAACTAATCGATCGGCCATTGAATTTAACTCCCTCTTAACATGAGTGATGTTGAAAGATAAAAGGTTTGAAATACGCACCCAAACAGTTTGGGTGTATCGTTTCATCAACTTGTTGCTAGGAGAGTAAATTTTACGTACAAGATTCACAACAAGCTCGGAATCCCCAAAAATTGAAAGGTGACCACAACCAAGATTATATGCGTTCTCAATGCCTAATAATAAAGCTTCTAATTTAGTGACATTATTAGTGCAAGCAAACTCCAACCTGCAGTAAAAGTTATGGATTTTTCCTATAGGAGAAATCAAGATAATGTCAGCTATGTTACCTTCATTAGAGAATGAACCATCAAAGTGCATGCTCCACATACCATCATCTAAATCAATTTGTTCCATGGGAATGTTATCCTCCTCAAAAAATATGGAATACACTCCTAGGTCCTCTTCGATATAGTTTATGTTAGGTTGTGGGACACTCTCTATGTAAGGTGATATCCTTCCCTCTCTAAGGACTATAATGATTTTTTTCGTTCCGAGGAACAAATAAATGTGTTTCGTCGAGTGAGAGGTATCTACCCATTAAGGCTTTCCAATCTCTTCCTAAGATGATTGAGTAATTTATTAATGACATTCAATTACTTGAATGTTGAGGGTTGTCCTTATTTCAGGATGAGCGCACAAAACTAAGGTCACATCTTTAATCTCACCTATGGTCGTTTGTTGTAGACTATTATAGGAGAGCATGCTTCTGGTGTTTTCATTTGTACAAGACAAGCCTAGCTCTTCCATAATAATCTTCGACATCACACTTGGGCCCGAACCACCATCAATGAGGCAACAATGGGCGATCTTATCCATAATCTGTACATAAATATAAAAAGGGGGATCTATTATAGGGTATCTAAAGTTATGTACACCTACTTTATTTACAGATGAATCCTCTTCATTTACCTCTTGAGAGAGGTTGGCTACAACGTAATCTTTTCCTTCCATGAATTGTTTCAGATGCCTTTGTTGCTCAAGGATGGCAACCATGTCCATAAGGGTTGCATCTTCTTTGATGTTGGCCAACTGATTCAAGATATTGTGCTTGGAAGAGGGGAGAGGGGAAGTTGTTCCTTGACCGATAGGAACCTTAGGAACTTGAACAGTAGCAGCGGGTGAGGATGAGCTTGGGATAGAAGAATTGCGGGGAGGATCAAATTTTCCCTTGGGAGAATAGGCTTTGTTCCTAGTATTGATGACCATAACATCTTATGGCTCTGCAAAATCTAGGACAACGATAGTAGCTTCTGGTATCTTACCAAAGATCTTATCTATGGCACTCTTCTTTACCTCACATGCAGTTTCCTCGTGGTGTTCCTCGCAAAAGTTACACCAACTTCGAGGCAAGATAACTTTAGGTTGAAAATTATTTTCAATTGGACTTCTAAAGGGGAGTGCAGAAGAGGATGAAGCTACAGGGGTGAGAGGGGAAACAATCCCCTTTTACTCGAAAGCTATCATATGATTATTCATGTCTTATACTAGTTGTAAGAGGGCAGACATGTCATTTTGTTTGACCAACTCTCCCTGAGGAAAACCTGTTCTTTCAATTTGTTATTCATACTCTGAACAAGTATGGTGAGCGAAACCGAGATTATCAATGGCCTTTTCCTCAAGCCTATGACAGTAGAGGGGAAGGTAACACATTGTATTAATGCATGAAAGAGGCTTGGTTCTGAGGACGAATGAGTTCAGGGATTTGATTGTATAACTTGGTGAAGCACAGGTTGAAAGACTTTAAGGTTTCACCATCCTTATAGGTGACATTATTATATTCTCGTAACTTATCGGCTGGGATTTTAGATTTCCCATCAGTGGATCTGAACCAATAGATTAACTCCTCCCAAGTAGACAAAATCTTAGGAGGAAGGTCAAAGAAATTGGCCACAACCTTTCCTTCCAAGGAATTGACGAATAAGCGCATGCAAGTATCATTGTCATTGGCACCCATGTTATGACAAGCATTAGAAAATGCCACCAAGTGTTCATTTTTAGTGACAATGTCATTTCCTGAAAACCTAGGAATATCTTCTTTGAATTTAGGAAGTGGGTGAGTAGTCGGTGCTAAGTTAAGAGGAGAGGACACATGCCACAATGTGGTTGTGGCGTCTTCTTCAAACTGAAAAAGCCCATACTTTTTAATAACTTTGGTGGGATTGGTGGTAGATTGGACAGAGATATGGTGGCTTTATAATCTACCAATTACTGACGAAGATGAAGACCGAGAAGATGAAGAACTTCTAGTGCCACCAGAGCCCCCACTAGATGCCATCTTGTGGATGATAGATGAGGTAAAGAAAGACAAACTGGATGAATCAAACAAAGTTCTCCTTAGAGCACTTCATTGGGTAGATAAAACAACGTTCCTTCTTCCTATTTCAGCAATAGGATTAATTTTAGGTGATAAACCTCTTCTTCTTCTAGAAACACGAGAGTCTAAGGACATGAAAGAAAGGCCAAAACTGAAGAAACAAGAAGATTACTGCTAATTTCTAGGTTGTCTACGTCTATCTTCCAATCGTTCTTGAGTGCTAATATCTCGTTCAATTGCTTCCCATGAATCGTTAAGCTCAACACGGTTATTGGCAGTGTCTAAAATGGTATTAAATAGATTCAAAGCAATGTTGGTCTGATCTTGAAGACCAGGCTCAATATTGGGTTGCCTTGTAATAGGTACAATCATTATTAAATAAAACAATCAAAGAATCAATATCATAAAAATAGATGTATCGATGAAAATCGAGTATAAAAATTAACCAGAGAGATATCAAAGATCTCCCTAGTATGGTCGCCAAATAAATGTTGAGGAAAAGATATGAAATGATCTTACTCAATCATTTTCAAATTATGCTTGGCTAAATAAAAATAGATGGGAATGTCACCCTATGTTTATAGCCATCAAAAATAACATTCTAACTAACAAGTATTGATTACAAGTGCTTAGGCTAGTCTTTTTTATAAGTAAAAGCTTGCTGAAAATTCACTATTTATATGATTTTCTGAATATAACAGTTGCTGAAATAAATGTAGAGACATAAGTAAGGACACCAAGATGATAATCAAGATAGATGAAACATAAAGCAATCATTTATTTCATTCCAATTCACCAAAGAGTCATTCTTTTTACAAAATTTCATGCAGAAATTTCAGACCAAAGTTAAACTTAGATATCCCCGATGGAACTTACAAAAGGACCTCTAACAAAAAATAAAAAATTGAACTCTAAAAGATGGATCAGCTTGCCACATATTGCTTCCCACTCGACTCTGTACAATAGCATTTGTCAGTCATGAAAACTAATTCACAAGCAAACAAGTCTACACAAACTATCAAAGATAGATCAACACCTCTGGAAAACAAGTCTTTGAATGATGTAATTCATCCCCAAATCTTGTTGTCTACAATAAGACCCTGCTATCATAAAAAAGAATTAGGCTTGTGATGAATTAAATAATTAATGAAAACTGAACTATCTCAACATAAAATTAAAGAGCAAACCTTAGTATGCTTCTCCTTCTATCTTCCTCTTGTTCTTCCCTTTCCTTTTTCTTTTAAGCCAATTAGAATTGGTTGAAGTAGTTGAACTACCTCATTAGTTAAGTTAACTAAAAACTCAACCAACTTTTTAATTAGGGGGAAAAGTAATAAATCATAATAAGGGTTATAATTAAATAATAACTAGTAGGTGGGACCCCTTGTGACTCCCATTTAGCTCTTAACAATAATAACATAACTAGTTAATTAAACAAGAACATCTCTTCTTGTGACTCCC
>SNQJ01S0041825.1:49751-100961 GCA_010110895.2 Picea sitchensis
TTCAACAAAAAACCCACCAGAGTCCCATCTATCGATTCAACCGTAGACATGCGAACCACTTCTTCAGGAGAGAAATCCGGTCTTGGAGATGCTAACAAGAACGAGCCCATGAAAATATATCCTTCTCCATTTACTGGAAAATTTCACAATGAGGAGGTTGACAGAGAGGATGAAAAAGTGAGCCCTTTTATCGCCCTAACTTGAGGAAACCTTAAATGGGTCCATTCCAGTCTCAACTAAAAATCCCCTGCCAACATCAAATCGGCTTGAAGCCCTACTCTAGCGGTCCCAGAAGAACAAAAAATGGTAGTGTGATTCATCGCCAAAGCATCATTGCTTTCCAAAGGTAGAGGCGGATGGGCCTGACTCTTACCCACTCCACTAGTGTCTCCCTCGCAACCGACAAACAAACTGTTAAAGTCCATTATGTTGCCACATGGCACTGCCCAAAAATCATATCCCTCGGTAGGATCCTCTGAGTAATCCATGTAGTCTTCTTCCTGCATTGTTTACCCCAATAAAAACCCTATTATCGCCTAAAAACGCCAGGTCTCCTAACAGATAAGGAGGAGTTGACATTTTTTATAAGAAGGGATAGATAATGCTACTCATGAGGAATAATTGTGTAGATTTTATTAGGATTAGATTATATCAATGAATGTAAAAAGGTGAATAGTCGTGGAAATTCGACTATTGCATAAAATTTTGATTGAATGGATGTGACCATTTTTCAATGGGTAACTTTTGACTTGTAATGCTCATTGAGAATTCATTGTTAATAAGATAGTTGTATGATAAAATGAGATAATATACTCAACTTGAGAAAGCTTGGACCATGCTTTCAACAATGGTTATCCTTGTCCACACATTATGGATGAATGTTCTAAAGGGTATAGAAGAAGATCGATATTGTAATTTAGAGTTTAGGTTCATTATAGAGTACAAGTTAATTGCGATATATTGTTCATTTTTTCTTGATTTGAAATTTAATTTAACTCAATAATAATGTTTATAAATGATTAAAATTTGTTGGGAGAGTAGTTTTGATATTGTATTGAAATTTCTTGAACATAGGGCTCTCTTGGGGTTTTGGGGGTGAATCATCGACACAAAATCTTCCCTCGTGACTATTATCAACGATTCTAGGTTTGAGTCCCTCAACTTCAGAGAAATTCATCTCAATAAAATATGCAAGATGATTTATATCAATAGCATGATGTATGGAGGGGAATGCCATGGAGTTCTAATGATAGATCTCAATAATATATTTTCTCATGCTCTGGCAATATCTTCTACCAAGACAAATGGCGACATTACTATGTTTGCAGTTACAGATGAAAAAGGGGTTGTTAGCCACCTTCATACACAACACCATTTTCTTTCCTATTGTGCCTATCAACAAGACATGGAGGATGACAAAATAGAGTCTTGAAGGGTTCATATCAATGTAATTTTTTTATATTAGCTAGATATCAGATGATTTGCAACTTTTCATTGTTTTTTGAGACTAGTCAATAAGACATTGTGAAGGTTAGGATAGGCTCTGGTGTCATGAAAGGACTCTCGGGTAGTGCCAAATCATTATGCTCACATGCTTTGCAATCTAAAGAAGCACACAAAGTGTTTCATAAAATGATTGCATGTCAAGTGCTTGAACAAATGCCTACTCAATAATCATGCTTTCAAATCATGGCCAAATCACTCATAGGGAAAACATTGATCCCATGGGTGAAATCTGGAGATTTTGTGGCATATATAAATTATAAATTGGAGCACATGTAGGGGATCCTTATGGACCAACATCGGATTTTTTTTGCATAGAAACAAATTGATGATCACTCACTAATATTAGACTACAACATATTTGAGGTTTCAACTCTCTTTTTGGTTTTATACCTATGCAAAGGAGTGATGGGCAAAGGTGCACCTCCATCCTCCAAGCTCGTTTCTTTCAAGGAAGTGGTTAGAAATAACCTTTCACTCAAGCTTCTTCAAACTCTCATATGCTTATTTTGTATATTGCAGAGAAATAAAAAAAAGTTGTTGCTATTGGAGGTCTCAAAGCAAGAGGTCACAAAACTACTCTCATTCTATAAATCAACTGCGATCATATGTAAATTTAATGGGTTGTAGCCTCTCACATCATATTTGTACCATTGGATCTACTCTGCTTGGAAAGAACATTGTGAGTTTTCTCTACACTTTGAAGGCCTTTTTATTGGACTTTTAAAAACCTTGATGATTAACAGAAAGTGTTTGAGGAGGGTTCTTAGTTTTGGAGAATACCACGACTTTTCATTAGCCCATCATTCCTAGGAATTGACTCAAACACTATGTTAGTCACTAAAATTCTAGTTTGGGTTCGCTTCTCAAATCTACCATCACATTTTTGGCATTTTTTAGTCTTTCAAGGTATCAAGGATACCTTGGGTAGCTACATAAAATTAGATCTCAAGAGGATTAACTTGGGTATATGCATGTGCACTCGAATATGTATTGAGATCGACATCAACAAGGGTTTATCTAACAAAATGATTCTTAAATATGAAAATTTTAGATGGACCTGGGTAATGGATTATAAGAATACAACTTTTTGGTTCTATATTTTCCAACAAACAAGACATCTTCGTGATACTTGTCCCCATGCATAAGTTCAGCCAACAAGGAAAAGGGGCTTAAACAAAAACCAAAAATATGATAATCTTATGAGTAATTGTTATTTGTTGATGAATGTGTTTAGAATTTTGAAAATTGGTAAACAATAGATTTAGAGAAGGTTAATTATGCATGTCTAGTAGTCTTTGGAATCAACTCTCCCCTTGGAGGTTGTAGAGGAAGACATGAAGACCAAGATTCCCCCCTCGAGGATGGAAGTTGTCAATGAATCTCCATTGAGAGGAATGAAGAGACTTCATGAATCTGATAACTCTAATTTCGATAAGAAGTTGGTACTCATACCAATTGTGGAAATTTGAGTTTTAAACTATAGATTGTCCATGTGGAATATTCTTCAGGGGGTGGATTGAGGTCAAGAGGAATACAGGGAATTAAGGCAGGATTGTGGATTTCACTCATTAGTAGTCTCCAACACGCTTTCTTTGGTTTGCATGCTTATTCTCATAATCATCTAGTACTTGCATGCCTTTTACTATGATAAATTGTTAGTTTTAGGGAAGTTCTACTTTTTGGGTTTATGAAATGCTCTTATAACATCTACATATTGTAACCTCTTTTATTTTTTTATGAATAAGAATTTGTTTTTTTTCCAAGGAAAAAAAATGATTGAACTTTGTTAATGGAAAATGGGAATGAATACATATCAAAAGAAAGAAGAGTATTCAAAGTGACTTAGAAAAAATGAAGTAAGTAGACCAAGACGGATGTGGTAAGATATATAAGTATATAAGGCCAAGTCAATTGGATCTAACTTCAGTGGTTAAGAGAAAAAGTTGTTATCCTCCCCAGGCAGGTTCAATTTTTGCTTGTGACATGTTTTCCCTTCATGGGTTGATTGAAAATAGCAGGGTACCATCAATATCACTCTCTCTTAAGTGCTTGAGGTTGGGACAAGATGTTTCTAAATATTATATTCAATTTGGTCTAGCTTGGGTGGTTAAGAGGAGAAGTTGTTATCCTCCCCCTGCATAGGTTCAAATCTTGCGTGTGACATGTTTTCTCCTCCCAGGCCGATTGGGGCTAGCAAGGTACCAACGCTCACTTAAGTGCTCGAGGGTGGAATGAGATGATTCCAAACATTTAAATAGATAAAGGGGTTAGCTTAACTGGTTGTAGCCAATGTTTCTAGGCACTTGGCTAGTTTTTTTCTAGTAGGGGTCTAGTTCAAATCCCCCTAGGTTAGGTGAACAAGTATACATTGACAAGTTTACTAGGGATGTCATCCACCAATGTGAGGAAGACTTCATTGGGTTCCCTTGAGAGGTTTTCCTTGGAGAAAAAATAAAGATATAAGATTGAGCTCATCTGAAGTTTTGTGATAAAATGTGGGTAAAGTGGTATTTTTTAACATTTGAGGTTGATGAGAAGTAAATAATACGTCTCGATGAATTTGTACCAGTATTTGTGTTCTACATTATAGTTGAACTCCAATGTTGAGTGTTCATTTGAAAGTCGATAAGATCCATGCATCTCTTGTGATTTTTGTAAATAATAGGGTAGTAAGACAAGAGGTCTCGGATGAAGTTAGATCTCAAGGTATAATGACTTTCAACACTGAGTAGGCTCTCTAATAAAAATACAACATACATATAGTCTTCATAATGATTCTAGGATCTCTAGTTGTGAGGATGTGTAAAGAAGCAAGAACACGTACCCCATATCTCACAATAGGTTGAACATGAAAGTGTTCTTCTTATTTAAGCTTTGAGTTACATCATTTTAATATACACTAGTCACACGGTATGTGATAGTCAAATTCCATCCTTATATGTTGAAAACAGAGCCTAAACTTCCCAAGTTGAGAGTGAAAGCTATGAGAGAGATGATCCCTAACATTACTAAGGGTGATGATAAAATCATTCTCAATTTGGAGATAAGTATGGTAAAAAT
This sequence comes from Picea sitchensis, assembly GCA_010110895.2. NCBI lineage: Eukaryota > Viridiplantae > Streptophyta > Pinopsida > Pinales > Pinaceae > Picea > Picea sitchensis. The sequence continues at coordinate 54,318 of SNQJ01S0041825.1, forward strand.
GATGAAGTCTAGGAGACAATAGTTCTCAAATGTTAAGATATGCCACTCATCCCAAAATTTGGCACAATGCTTTCATCAAGGTCATGCATGTATCTGTACTTCTCTTCTATCCTCATCACTTTGAGATATCTTTTCAAGAAAAGTTTTGATGCATACAATTTTGTCTTTTTTCAAGTCACTTTAAGCAAGTTGTTTCTCTTTTTGGATATCTCCTTTCTCAAGTATCGTTATTTAATTTGATTTAATTTAGATATTAAGGTCCATTGAAGGATAAAGTTCGCTCATTGGATTGAAAATAATACAATATGTAAAGACGACAAGGGGAAGGTGAAAGCACATCCCAAGGGAAAACAACCTAAAAGAAGGAAAAAGAAGAAGACAATAATTAGGAAGTTCCAACCCAACAAGATGGGGAGCAACGAAGAAGAAGGAGGTTCCTTGGACAATAATATTTCTCTAGAGAAGAACTTCTAACATTCAAGGCCACAAAAAAATGTGTGAGGGATGTGAGGCCATGACATTCATTAGGTCTATGACACCTTCCAAGTCTATCATGTGATATTGGAATTTGGCCATATGAGCTCTTCTTAGTAGTGGTAGTGGGCTATAAGTAGAGGAAATCAACATGGTGCATGCTGATCTAGGTGGATATTGGTGGCCACCCACCTATTCCAACTGGCTCCTCTTGTCCGTTTTTGGTTCAACACGTTCTTCTGTACTTCTTTGTAATTGTGGGTTCTACACTTCTGGGGTTGTCTGAAGCCCCACACATCCTCCAGGTGGATACTGGTGGCCTCTCGCCTAATCCAACTGGCTTATTTTGTAAATTTTCATGTCAGCACATCTTGTTGTACTTCCAGGGCCGTTTTGGGGCCCTACACGTTGTTTTTTTGGCTCACCTCAGTCAAATTGTAGATAGAGTCAGAGTTTGATGATAAAATGTGTAGTTATCTAAAAGACCTTTCCAACGGGCTATAACGCGCTTAAAACGAAGGTCGTATGCAAAAGTTACGACCCTGGAAAGTTGAGGTACCAACTTACACCAACTTACCCATAGGGGCCCACATGAATTTTGGCGTTTCACCTTATAGGGTTAGGTTTTTGGATGTCTAGGGTTTTGGAATTCATGAGTAATATCAAAAAGGCCTCTGGAGCCTCATTTTAATCCATTCTTCTAAGACAGATGCACGTAGCAGCCACATATCTTCTAAGAGATAACTACCACCATTCGAACAAGTGTCTCAGTTCTGCAGTTTTACAATTTCATCCTATTTCATTATTTAATAGAAGATATTGTTCACTGGACATCTATGCTATTCTTCATATCTTTTTGTTTATTGTATTCAGTCTGTTAATTAGTTTGTTCTTCTCCTAAATCCGGATCACATGCTTATTTAGGGAATTAGCCTCTGGTAAGTCATCAACGAAGGTTGAACATCATCCAAATTAAGAGGGCAAAGCATCTATGGTCTTCATAAGATATGAGTGTATGGAGAGAACCCAACGAATCTTTGAAGAGGCATAATAATTATCCTCTAATATTGTGGTGGGAAGATCATCATAATTCAAAATGGTCCTTATTCTCGAGCTCTAAAATATGGAAAATATAGTGCTCTCGAGGAATATGGTGATTTATCTCAATGCAAAGCTAATGGAAACAAAATCTAAGTTGGGTGAGAGGGACACTTAGGTTGTAAGGTAACTAGAGTCTAGTGTACCTAGGGATTTGAATGAACCCATCATCACACTAGAGATACAAGTTCGATTTGTGCTAAATATTGGGAGAAAGAAGTTCTCTAGGTTCAAACCATGTGGATAAAAGGTAGGATTTGTAGATCTTAAAATGAATACCCTCGTTCATCTCACCCTTTAGAGAGATCAAGATTATCCATTGAAAAGTTATGCAAGAGTGGTTTTTCAATGTCAAGGTCAATGATGAGAAGAAATGAAGAGGCTCTAACATACCGGCATGAATCAATGGACCCATATTTTGCTTCCTCTATGGAGGATTTATGAGAAATATATGGATATCTAAGAAGACCACTCTATGAGCCACCCATCAGTTTGAGCCTGTATATTATTACTGCCACATGAAATATCACTGAAGTAATGAGTGGATTTGTGCTAAATTCAACAAGAATAATATCATGAGGAACTGATCTCCTGGCATGAATATGTTTTGGTAACATTGTGAGAAGCACTCTTTGTATCCTATTTCAATATACTCCCTAAATATATGGTCTCTAAACCTCATACCCATAGAAGAGGGTAGGTGCAACCAATGAGTGAAATATTTGGATCTTCGATTGAATGTCCTGAAACTAAATATAAAAAACAATGATTTTCAAGAGTGGCGAGAGCCACACATCCCTTGCTCATTCTAGCTTCTACTGTGGGAGTCAAGTTAAAGTGTGGTTTGGAGAACATGACTACATAATATACATATGAAAAGACTACCTCAACCCTCTCATTTATAAGTAAGAATCACATTGCTTCCACTCTTTTAGGGATTTTAAAGGCCATGACTTTTGTTTTCCCAAGATTAACCTAGTGCTGAGGAGTGTCAAATAAGGAAGCTAGGATGTCAAGTTGTCTCTAGAGGCCCCTGATTGAGTGGGACATGAGGATAACATCATCTGCAAATAGGAGAATAACAATGGAGATTGCAAAGATAAATAAATCACCCGATGCATCCAATGAATTTGATACGATTTCCACTGTCTTGTCAATGTAGAGTCCAAAAAATGTAGGAATGTTAAGACTTTAGAGTTATGTTTAAAAAATTCAGTGTTGGGGTTCTCCATGTCCTGGGATTTGTTTGATTGAAGCTTAAGGATGGCATGTAGTTAAACGTGTCAATAATAAGACTTTAGAGTTATGTAGTTAAACATGTCAATGATATGGATTGTTAATACTTTAGAGTTATGTTTGAAAAATTAAGTGTTGGGGTTCTCCATGTCCCATGCTTTGTTTGATTGAAGCTTAAGGATGGTATGTAGGATTAGGTACTTAGTCAAGAAAAGACAACTTAAAGGTTTTAGGTTGACTCAAATTCTTGTCTCGTTTGGAGCATTATATAGGCTAGAGGTGTAGTCAAACCAAGTAGAGAGGTCAATTATTGCACACATTGATTTCTTAGGGAGGAAGGTTCTCCAAAAGATTTTGGGGGTGAATAGGAGTTGGTTGAGTATATATATCGTATTTTCTTCTTAAAAATGCTCCTATAGATTTTATGTATTTGTTTTATTTTGGAGGATCTATGCATCATAATATGTTTGGTTGGGATATGGATGTTTTTATAATCGGAATCAAAGCCAGGAATTATTAGGGAACTAGCCATTCCTAGCAGGGAAAAGTGAAGACTAAATGGGGAATGTGTTAAGCACAAAAGACCGAATGGCTCAAGTGAAGTGTAGGGAGTGCTTGATCAAATCACGAGTATCAAAAATTGAGAGAAACCTTGTTTTGAGGAATTTTGTGTAATGTTCATTGAGTTGGTGGTTGAAATGGATGATGATAGATTCACAAGGTTGATTTAGGCTAGTATTGTGGGGGGGGCGAGGGGCAGCCAAATGTGACCTGGAGAGATAACATATCATGACTAGTGAGGGGAGGAGGTGTTGAAGATACCTGAAGATGATTATGTATTTTTCATAGTACGGCTATGTTGACCATAACACAATCAACAACGGAGATGCCACCAGTAAAAGGAAAGCATGTCAAGCACCAAGTATGTGGAAAGGATTTATTTCCATTGAGGATGACCAAATCACTACTTTATCAGTCAAAGTTCAATGTAAAGCATCCTCCTGAAAGTCCACTTCCCAGGTCGTTAAGGGATCAAAGTAGAGGTAATGCCATGTGCATTGAATGAAGCTAGCTCTTACATTCAAGTCCCTTAGAAGAAGAATGTCTTTAATAACCATGGATTTTGATATTTTAGGGTGCAAATATGTGAAAGGAGAGTTGCCAATGTTTACAATGGCATAAGGTGATGCGACTGGAGGAAAGTAGCATGCATTAAAGAAAGGTTTTTTGAAAGGGGGTTTCCTTGCTGAGGACACACATAATAATATAATGTGAACATATCAGACTTCAAGTTGGATAAAGGGAGCTAGATAATCTTTGTGAAGATATGCGATCCAACCAAAGCCCTTGAGGCAAGACATAGTTCTAATTTATGCATTGATAGTCGAGAGTATATTGGGAAGATAGGGAGTGGCTTCATATCTATCCAATGTGTTTTAGTAAAAAAAATTAGGTTAGAGTTGCCTGTCACATCCTTTGATCAGGTCATAGTTGCTCATCATGTCAACTCTCCCACTACACATGACAACCCATTTTCCATGCTTCAATCATTTTGGTCCTATTCTCCTTTAGATCCTCGTACTAAATTCTCGTTAGGTCTTCATCATGCAATTTCTTTTCAAAGAGAGTCAGTAGAATTTTCCTACATCGAAAGATTTGGATCCTAGCTTGAGTGTTCTTAAACCTGATAATGTGGAAGTTGTCGTGGGTAAACCACACCCCCTCTGGTTTGATTTCATTTTTTTCAAGGTGTAGTGCAAAAATTGCTTCACATATTTGAGTGGGTTCTCTTGTTTCTTTAGGCCTCTAATCCTTAAATTAAAGGCCTTCAATTGTCTTTTTCTCTCTTCTTCAAAGTTGGCTTTGATCATTGCATCTACAAGAGGTTGTTTTGAGTTGCAACTGCCTTTAACAATCTGAAGCCACATGGTATCCAACAACACAATCTTAGATGCAAACTCTTTCTAATTTTCTAGAATAATTGAGATATCTACATTAAAAATTGATTAAATTTGATCACTTATAAATATAAATGCATTAATATTAAATTAAATTAAATATAATCTATCTAAATTTAAAAAAAAATACACTGTAAATATACTTCTTTTTTACAAATGCTTAACACCCAACACCCAACACTTAACCCTCAACCCTCAACCCAACCCTTAACCCTCAACCATAAAATAAGATATCAAGTCACATTTCAAATCAAATGTGATGCTAAACTCATACTATACAACCTTGCAATCTAAAGTTTTTGAAAACACTATAAGCTTACTTATTTTAAATTTTATGAATGCCTAGCACCCAACACTTGATTATAAGGTAGTATACCAAGTCACGTCTTAAATCAAATGTTATGCTTCACCCACTGTTATGACGATATTGCTCTTTCACAAAACTAAACATGCTAGCAAAGACTAAACATGTTATTGCAACCCAAAAATTTTCAGCCAAATTTTTTTATAGTAATTTGTGCCTTTATCTTTTAACTCGTAAGCATGATAGTCAAATTCCCATTGCACCCCAAAATTTTCAAGCCCATCCATGATTTTCAATTTTTTTTAAGTAATTTTTTTAAGTGATAACATGAGTAATATTGTGCCTTTATCTATTAACTCGTAAGCATGACAATGGGCCAATGACTAGCAATGCGAATCATCTTCTGTGAACATTTTGAATGATTCATTTAGTGGATGGGGTACACTCATTTTATGGCACCATCATTATAGAAGTGACTAATATGACCTCCTACATAGTTGAAGGGGTACTCTTTACAATTTTTAAGATAAAATTATCATTAAGAATGATGTAGATCTAGGAAAAACAAATGTAGGTGATAGTCACTATCTAACAATATTTGGACTAGTGAAAGTGATATAGTTCAATTTCTTTTTCTTATTGTTTGCATTATTTTTCCACCAAACTTCATATTGTAGGTTATCAAATAAAGCCAAAATTTTCCATGTAAAGGGAATTTTAGGCCTTCACTGATTAGGAAATTTTCAAGATGCTTATTATTTAAATTTTAATGTTTTTAATTAATATTTGAATTGAGTTTTAGGTTTTTAAATTATAATTTATTTTTATTTTAGTAAACTTTTTTGTTGGAAAATATATTTTTGAGAAATTTTTGTGCGTTTTTCTTTGTTTTGGAAATGATATCCAGTGTAAAGTGGGTTGTATAGATTATTGTATAGAAACCCAATAAGGACATCGAGTGAAACCCACATACATATAGGCAATTAGCCCAAGGACTTGATCTCGAGACCTCCTACTTGCTATTCGCAACTCTCAATCACTTGAGCTAGTTTATCAAATTGAATCTTTTTAGCAACTAAAAAAGACATAAATTGATTTCTTTTTTTTTGAATTGTAACAAAATTGTCTTTGATTTTACCTTATACCTTAACCTTTTGTTCCAACTTGATCAACATTTTCTTATGAGAAGCATGCAATGCTTGACCATTGTCTCCATGGGCTAATGTCCTATCTCAACACAATATTTTATGCATCCTATTACATTAATAACTAGTACATCCACATTAGTAGTGGATGGTGAACATTGATAGGGATCACCATCTGTCAACCATATAAACATCTCTCATCTGCCAACTAGATATCTCTCATCCGCCAATCATATAGATATCTCCAATCTTGTAATTAACAATTGAACAACTAAGTTATTTAACGATAGAAATTAAAACATGACATGACTATGGGATGTATCCCCACCGTCCAATCTTACACCTTCTATCTTATTTCCAAAACAGAAACACCATTACCATTGTTTTAAATTTAGAAAACATAAAAAAAACTTAGTTAACACATTAAATTTCAAAATTTAAAATTTCAGTAAACAATTTAATTCACTCCCACTATATATACATTCACGATTAAGGTTTGATGAACATGTAATGCAACATGGTGAAATATTAGAGCAACCTAGTGCAAAGGAGCTTCACACTTCCCAACCACTTTGACAACTTATCCAACATGCTTACTTGCGACAATCTCTCTTAGCACTTTACTTGGTTTACAATGTGTATTGATGTTATAATTGAAAATATCTTTCTCTCTCATAAAAACACTTTATTAGCGAATTTTGACAATCTACTTTTCTACGAAGTTTTGCATCTTGTATGAAGTTAAATTGCCTATTATGAAGTCATCTCATCTAAGGGTCATGTATCTACTATCTAGTTAGATATCACTTTTTGGGTAATGAATTAAACATCATAGATAGTTAAGCTCTTTCGTATGAGGTTGAAATTTAGATTTGTTGGTTGTTTAGATGCTTTTAACTAATATGAACACAAATGTGTGGACTTGTATAGTAAGTTTTTTGGCCAAGTCGTTATGATTGGGGGTATTATTTTTTGCCAATTTTTCTCTAAGCTTGCATTTAACGCCAATCATCGTTGCTAATACTGGTGTACAACAAACACAAGCATGTGCTCGTCATAGGTGAGACTTGAGTCATGGTCAGGGCTTTAACAATGCCCCGCTTTCACTTACTTGACAAGCCACCATTGATAAAAACTTAGTTATTTGATCTTAGTTAACATTTATTTTTTTCTCGAAGAATACAATTTTGGCCTTTTACTTATCCAAAAAAACTTCTCGAATAACATAAAGTTGATGGTTCTACGTGATATGATTTATGTTTATCACCACACTTGACTTATTTATGTTGTCCATGACAATGCCCTTACTACCTCGAGACTTGAACCTTGGTTAGGGCTTTGCCAACACCTTGCTTTCACTAACTAGACCGATAACTTGCTTTCACTGACTAACCAAGCCACCACTGACAAAAACTTAGTTATTCTATAATAATGAATGTTCATTTTTTTTTTCTTGGAAGGAATATAAATTTATTTTTTACTTACTCAAAACAAATATCTCAAGTGATAGAAAGTTTACGATACAAGGAGTTATGGTCTTTATTTATCACTACGTTTGACTGATTTATGTTGAGTGTGACAATCCTTTTAATAAGGAGATAAACATGTCATTTTACTTAGAGTAAAATTAAGTATTGATAGAGGAATATCACCACACCCATTTGACCAACTAGTAAAACCTTTGACAATAAATTGTTAAATATATTTAAATATAGTACAATAAACCAACCATAATTACATTAATGCAAAGCCATACTTATATAGTTAGAAATATAGATAACTTATATAATTAGGAATATAGATAAGAGATGAAAGCTTAGAAGATATCCAATCTAGTCTTAAACAAGACAATCCCTTTAATAACGAGATACATATGTCATTTTACTTAGAGTAGAATTAAACATTGATGGAAGAATATCACCATTCTTATTTGACCAACTAGTCAAACCTTACCTTAGATGGTAAATTATTAGTTATATTAAACTATAATTCAACAAACAAATCAAAATTATATCAATTCAAAGCTACACTTACATTCTTAAGAATAAAGAAGAGAGATGAAGACCCATAAGATGTTCAATCTAGTGGGCCCCATCTTTGTTAAGAATAGTGGGTCCAATCTTTGTCAAGAATAGAGAAGAGGGATGAGAACTCAAAACTCAAAATGTTCAATGTAGTGGGTCCCATCTTTGTTATAGTATAACATTTTACCAATACCAACTGAAGCCAAATAAAAATTATGGCAGGGAGAAGGATATAATTGCAAAGCACGTTGCACTTTACATTGTCAGCCTTACTATAAAAAAATCCAAAAATATTAAATATAAGTTTGGGGAGAGTTCCCTTTCCCTTTAATTTGAGGTTTATGAGTTTCAAGTCATCATGTTTGCTTGTCTCAACCACCTTCGCCACTTACATTCCCTATGACTCTGGCTTAAAGATGACAGTCCACCGCATTAGTTGTAGTGGTTTGGCAATGACACATCACTTCAATTTGGCAATGACACATCACTTCAATGAACCACATGGCAGGCAGTACATAATCTCATCAAAACCATAATGCATGGGGAGAATATCCCATTTCAGTTTCCCAAAAATAAAATAAAATAAAAAACCCATTGATGGATATTATGGCCAACATATGAGGTGATCATTTACATTGAATGAGAGGAAAGGTTGCAAGTTGGGTATGAACTATGAGAAGCTCATGTGTAGGTGGTGGGAGGGGAAGAGGTAATAATTAGTGTAAAAGAATCATGTAATTCTGTGTTGTTAAGTTGGTTGTGATTAAGTGTTTACATTTTGTTTTAGAAGATATTTTATTGAATGATAGAATTAATTATTACATTTATGATTGAGTGGAAATTTAGATATTCTTAACTATTTATGAATTTCTCGTGTTTAAGGCTTGGCATGTTGGATTCACTAATCTTTTTCACACAATCACATACAATTTAATGACTATACAGAGTGCGTGTTGATTTGACATATATTGATTTAAACACTTAGGTAATATAATTGATTCATATACACAAACTTTAGGGTAAGGATATACTCATTCTCATTACGTTTCAAAATGGTAGAAATTAGATTTCACAACTTGTACTCTTTAAACCTTGGATTAAGGTAAAAAGTGGAAAAACTCAATCATTTTTCCGTTGAAATTCTTCTCCAATTCTGATAGGAATTTCGTTGAAAGTTATAGTTCCACGTGATTGATTAGAACTTTCACCTTAAGGTTTTAGCCCATTTTAAGAAGGCCTAGATCATTGAAATTTCAAAAAAATGAGAATATTAGAGTGGAACTTTACCTCATTAGGAAAAAAATAAACTTGTTAGAATGGTTGAGTTTGTCCATATTTAATTTACTCAACACTCTACAATTCCAACCCTTAAACAACTTCCTTTCAATGATACAATAACATAACAACAATATGTTTGACTAGTCTCTTACACATAAGAACTTATTCTCATGGCTATTATCATTCTTACTTTCTATTTGTTAAAGTTTAATTGTTCCTATAATACTTCATCTGTTTTTTCATTGCTTCATCTTATAATCTCACTTGCTTAAATATGTTTAGATTAGTTTGTTTCATCCTTTGTTCACAACTACTACTCATCTTCCTCAATAACAACCTTTTAACTTCTTTTTGGGTGCTATCACAATTGCTATGCGTGTTCCTTGTTGCCCTCACCATGCTTGCTCCTCATTATGCTCTTCTCTTAACCTTTGCACATTGCTATGCTCAATCTCTGTTATGTTTTTTCTGAGGCCACCATCCTTCTTGAGTCTCGTTTCTAATTGTGACATGCTCCCTTCACCCGCACTTAAATTGTGGATCCACCATCATTCTATTATGCTTGTGCATTATTCTTGCATTTCTCTTTGTCACATTTTTCTCAGTGGCATACTTATACCTATTATGTTTTTCTTCTCGGCACTTGCATGTTGCTCATTCATATTTAAAATAGTAAAAAATGTCTTTGCATCAAGATACAATGTTTGATTCGACTTAATAACCATGACGACTGCCACCAACTAACAATCCTCGTGTAGCAAGCAAGCAACTCCAATGCCTCCCTTAAAACTTGAGGCGCCCCACAAGACCAAATAATCAATATACTTTACTTTTTTGCTTTTTGTATCTTAAACTCTAGTAGCTCTCAACACTTTTCATTATAAAGCTTATCTAGATAAATATAGAGTAAATACAACCTTGCTTCAAACTCTTTGGGTACATAAACTCTTTCTTTGCTTTTGAGCCTTGAGCTGGTTTCTAGTGAAAAACCAGTAACCTATAATTTTTGTATTGATTAAAAAAAAAAAAAAAAACTCATGTAAAAACATACAAGTGTATAAAGTATAAACATATCACATTCGTTTTTGTATTGATTAAAAAAAAAAAAAAAACTCATGTATAAAGTATAAACATAGTGTATAAAGTATAAACATATCACATTCGTGAAGAAACAAAACTTTGGAAAACCTCCTGTTTCACTAACCCAACTCACCTAGTAGGAATAATATTTTTTATGACATTTTTTCTAATTTAGTTTTTGTTCATCTAAACATTCTTGGTGGAAGGAACAACACCTAACATATAATTATGAAAAATTGGAACAAAAGAAAAAATGATATATTAAACTAATTATTATATATTAAATAAATAAATATGTATGTGGTCATATAGTATGATATACCCAACTGACAAAATCATTTCCCCACTTTTACCGTACTACAAACACAAAGAGATATATAAATATAATATGCAGCTAATTCTTCTCTCCTCTCTCTTTCCACCATCCTGGGTTTTTGTTGTTAAAACAGTTAGTTCTGAGTGTCGTCTGCTGCTCTCCACACGCATACTCTGTACTCTCTGACTAGTGTTCAGCGAGATATATAAATCAGATTTTCTTGCTTGCAGACGGTGTCCCTTCAATCTGATTTTCTTGCTTGGCCGACGGAGTCCCTTCAATCTGATTTTCTTGCTTTGTTGCTTGAGGATGATCTGACAGGAAAAATACCCAAACCAGCACGGGTTCGAATCCCATAGCATTCGAAAAAATCCGAAACCAGCCCTTTTTCGAGTTCCACAGCCTTCGAAAACTCCCAAACCAGCCCGAGTTTGAGTCCCATAGCATTCAAAAAAATCCGAAACCAGCCCTAGTTCGAGTCTGACTTCCAAGCAGCCTTTGAAAACTTCCAAGCCAGCCCGAGTTCGAGTCCCCCTTAGCATTCAAAAATATCAAACCCAGACTCCTAGCATTCATAAAAATTCGAAACGAGGCTTTATTCGAGAGTGCAAAGAATCCCAAAGTGGCCCGCGTTCGAGTCTCAATGTTACTTAGCATACAGAAAATCTCAGACCAGCCCGAGTTCGAATCCCTTAGCATTTAGAAAAGTTTTAAAGTCCTTTAGCATCCGAAAAACCTCAAATCAGCCCGATTTCGAGTTCCTTAGCGTTCATAAAATCCAAACCAGACTTACAGCATTCAAAATACATCAAACCAATCCAAGTTCGAATCCCTTGGTATTTAAAGAAACTCAAACCGAGACGGGCTCGAATCCCTTTAGATTAAATGCTGTCCTTGTGTATCCATCGCCTGTAAGTATTTATGGGGCTGTATTCTGTTATTTTCTTCTGTTTTCGTACCCTTTCTTGGTAGTGTTTGGAGTATTGGGCGTGCTGGCAAGAGGTTTGATAAGAAGCTGATGCATAGCCGGTGGTGGATCGGCGGCGGGGCGGCGGAGGTGGTTGTGGTGGTGGCGGCGGCCATCGTTCCGCCATGGCCAACCTGGAGCTCGCAGTGCAGGACTGCCAGGCCCAATTGATAGCGGTGGAGAAGCCGAGCGCGGCTAAGAAGGCGGCCGTGGCGGCGGCTGCGGCGAAGGAGGCAGAGGACTCGCGCAGGGACGAGTGGAGCACTGAGGCGATCAACAGTTTGCTTGACGTTTACGAGGCGAAATGGAACCACCGGAACCGGGGGAATCTCAAGGGGGGTGACTGGGAAGACGTGGCCATGCGTGTGAGTGCCCGTGGCGGCGGTGGCAAGTCGGCCAAGAGCCCCTTCCAGTGCAAGAATAAGGTGGCCAGTATGAAGCAGAAGTACAGATCCGAGACCCTGCTGCAGGGTCTCAACGGTGGCTCCACAGTTGGCGGCGGCGGCTCCTCTCGCTGGCCGTTCTTTGCGCGGATGGACATCATGCTTCGTGTTCCCCGGGTGGAAAGTACCAACGGCAACGCTGCTCCACCCGGGGGCGGCGGTATTACTGGCCTGCGCCCGCTCCAAGCGGCGGATTTGGGGGGCGACTCCGAGCAAGAAGTTTTGAGGATTAATGGTGGGCCGTTGCTCTCTAACGGCGGCGAGCAGCACAACAAGCCGCCTGAGTCACACAGCAACGATAACGATAACGATAACGCTATACTTATGATGCGTAACGGGGACGAGGACTGTGAAGCGGACGATGCTTCGAACACGTTGCCGCCTCCGCCGCCGCCGCCGCAACGGAAGCCTAGCGGCGGAGGCGGAGCCGCTGACAGCGACGATACGAGCAAATACGCAACGGCTGCCGGGAAGCCCAACGCCAAGCACAGGAAACACCTCAGCCGGGAAGTGGCCTCCAGTATCCGGTCGTTCGCGGATTCGATTCTGAAACTCGAGAGGGCTAAGATGGAGATGTTTAAAGATTCCGAGCGGCTACGGGCCGAGATGGAGGCGAGGAGAGTTGATATGGAGTTGAAGAGAACGGAGATTATTATGAATACCCAGCTGGAGATAGCGAAGCTCCTCTCCGGAAAGACAAAGAAGAAGAAGCTTAAGAAGAAGCCCAGTACCTCGGAGTCACCGGAAATCGCTTCTCCCAGCCACAATGGTGGGCATGGCAATGGCGCCGCTTCTCCGCCGCCTCTGAATTGCGGTAACTGTCAAATCTTCGGCGATTATGTCTCCAATGGTGGGACTACCAATGGTCAGCAACAGCAGCAGTGTTCTTCTTCTCTCATGGTTCAGCCGCCCCATTTTGTTCCGACCGCCATTCCGGTCCCTGTGGTTCAATCTATCCCCCATGCACTGCAGTTCATGTCTTCGCCGGTTTCTCAGCCTAAGCCCGGCTGAACGGTAAGATTTTACATATTTTCTTTGCAGGTCTTTGAGTTGAATTTCAGTTTTCAGGCTTTACGTTTACCAGTTTGATTCTATAAAACTTTGAATTCATCCACGGAGTCCATTGATTCGTAGATTATTTTTTCAATTATTTTCAGGCTTTTGATGTGAAAACGGTTATTTGAAACTTGTTTACATCAACGCAAATCGTGTATTCCAGAGGATTGGCTGTATTCTTGTCCAGTTTTATCTAAAGTTTGAATCCATTTATACTGTTGGTTTGGATTGATTAAATTCTGTTTAAATTAAATTCGATTATTGTTTTTAATTTTAAGTGAAGAGGTCTTAACTATAAATCGTGCCTGGATAATTTTTTGTTTAAACAGAAGTCTGTGATTATATTTAAATTCGATTTTGGATTTTGATTCCAAGTCGATAGGTGCGATAGATGAAGCAGGTCTCAAACAACTTCAATAGCAAACAAGCAAAACAATTCTCTCTAATTTAAAGTACCTTCTAGCTGCACTAGCCACTTATGAGAAGTTTGGATTGTACGGCGAAGGTTGAAGCCATAGCAAAAATAGAAAGACAATCTGGTAGAAAGTTCTTATAATCCTAAACTCTATATGTGCCTTCCCTTCTTTAGGTAAATGTGTAAACGTTTTTTTTTTAATGTGTTGGGAGCTACGAGCTCCATCTTTGCATTAGTGTTCCCACTTTAATGTGGGGACTCGGGAGCTGTCAAACTTGACCAACACATAAATTGTGTTATCAGCTTGTGGAGCCCAAAGAGCTTACATGGCCAATTATGTTTGAAACCAAGCTTTTCCTTCTTAGTTTTCACATACTGAAGTGTTCCGTCACATTTAGCCAAATTTCCCCTAACCTATTATCCTTTGGAAATCTGCGAAAATGCTTAAAACCTTTTCTTTTTCTTGTTGGTTCGAACTTTGCTTTCATCCCGAGTAACAAATTGAGCCCTCCTTAAGCTGTTTGAAGTGTTGTCTTTGCTTGATTTCAAAGATTGAACCTGATTCCTCAATTGGGCTCCTTATCTCCATTTCGAAGTGCTACCTTGGCTCGATTTCAAGATTCTTCACTTGTTCGAAGTGTTGCCTTGGCATGATTTCAAGATCAGGCCTGATTCCTAAATTGGGCCCTCCACTTGTTCAAACTTTTTCCTTGGCCGCCCCTTCTCACCTTAGTTCAAATGTGTTAGAGTGCGTACAAATTTAAAGGCAAATGAAGGTCCGTACTCTGAAGAAACAGGTGGCCCTTTGAAGAGAAAAAACCTGGCAAGGAATCACCAGGTGGGCAACATAATGTTTAAAGTTGTAACTCACACAGGTTGCCCTAATTTTGTGGGATTAAAAGAGAGTGGTGGCCCCAAAGTGCAAGTTAACAAAGAGTTTGGTTAGCAGCCCGTGGGAAATTGAAGTTTCTCATTGATTGTCGCAAAGATGCTTTCCTAATCAAATATTGGGCATGTTTTACCCCCAACGATGTATAAGTAAGAGAGCTTTCTCTTTTACAAAGGTTTTTTCATTTCTTTTTTCAGTAGTCGAAGAGGGTGAAACAAAGGCCTTCAAAAATTGAAGATCTGCTTGGAGTATCGCCGTTTTGGCAACAAATAGCATTATGGTCCATCCACTTCTCATATCTTTCATTCTCATTCTCACTGTAACCATTTTATGAGTAACATGCTCTCAAGAGGGAAGCAAGAAGGCCTCAAGACCATGGTTCTATAATCCCAACCCTTGGTGCAATTTTTTGTCTAAATAAATTGGTCGTTTCAGATCTGAGATTCTATAGTTCCCAACATTGGACTACTGTTTGATAAATGAACGGTTGGGTTTATTTTTAAAATCAAGACCGTGGTGGTTGCCACTGGTCAATAATAAAGTCAAGCAAGTTATGTTGGTTTTTCCTCTCCATTTTTTGTCTGTTGTAATGTTGAATAAACTAATGGATCTAGGCTTGTCTTGCCCATTGGTTCTCTGTCTGATAAATATGGGCTAGGAAAGTAGTTCCGCCTCCTCCTGTGTTCATATTTGTTCTCTTTACTAAGTTATTTGTCAAGCCAAACTAGATTATGGTGTTCATGTTCAGAAGATCATTCCTATGGCTGGATCCTATTAAACCTCCTATTGGTTGGCCCTTTTTTGATTTACCTCCAAAATATAAATTTAACATCTTATTATTGTTCTAAATCAATCTATATCACAAGGTTCGTTGAACTTCAACCTTGAGGTTCAAAGTTCGACAAACCTAAAATAATTTCTTAGGTTCGTTGAACCTCATGGCCAAACCTCAAGTCCAATTTGAACCTGAAGGATGACCTTGAGTTGAATTTGAACTTGAAGGCGAACATGAAGGCAAATTTGGGTTTTTAATTGGTTTTTTAGTTTTTCAATAAATTATAAGTTTTATTTTGCTAACCCTATAACTGTTGACTTAGAATCCTCTCCGCACTTTTTTGTTCACTCTTCACTTAGTCGACCTGCCTCCATTGCTCATGTCGTCGACCCTCTCTCCATTGCTACCAACCCTCGACCTTGCTAATTGAAACCCTCGATCGTGTGATCGCTCTATGCCAACTGTAGTCTTGATTCTCTGCTCAATGCAAATTCGACCCTCCATTACCACTACTAGACAGGTTGTATACCTACTAGTTCGATAGCCCACGACCCACAAAGATTTCTTTTGTTACAGCCTGCGAGCCTATTGCCATCATTGTGGTTGGGCTCTAGGGGATTTGCCATGACCCATAGCTTAAACTGTAGCTTGTAGCCTGTGCCATGGCCCACGGGATTTGTATCCACGGACCAATGACCATTGTAGTTTGAATCTATAGATTGTATCAAAGTGGCCAAGCCTCAAGGGGATTTTAAAGTTAATATATATATATATATATATATATATATATATATATATATATATATACATATTAGAAAAGTGTCTTATATATATATATATATATATACATATTGAAAAATGTATATAGACGAGCCTCATGGTGAACCTCATTAGAAAATTCGAATTCAAATCGAACTTAATCGTTGACAAACTTGAACTCGAACACGAACCGTGTAACTTAGAAATCAACAATTGAGATTGACTCCATGCACCATTTTTCTTTGTTATAAATCCAGTCCAAGCTTCATTTGTTTAAATAGGTTGTCCTTGGGTGACAAACAAGGACTCTTGTCTTAGGAAATATTGAGGGTACCCTTGCTGTAGCTCGAGAACTAGCTCGAAGGACTAGAGTGGTGCAAGAAGGTGCATCTTGCCACAATGCCCTAACATTTGTCCTTGGTTGACAAGCAAGGACTTTTGCCTTAGGAAATATTGGGGGTACAACCTCTTTGTTTAAATAGGTTGTCCTTGGGTGACAAACAAGGACTCTTGCCTTGGGAAATATTGAGGGTACCCTTTCTCTAGCCTAAGAACTGGCTCGAAGGACTAGAGTGGCACAGGAAGGTGCATCTTGCACACCATGCCATGGCATTTGGCTCCTCTGTGAGAGATCGGGGACAACCTATTGTTCTAGGGCCTTGTGCCCATCGAGGTTTGAACTTGGGTTGTTTGCATGTCGATGCCCCGTCTCAACCACGACCTGATGGCCCCTAACCTCTGTGTGCTTTGATTTGCACACAATTTCCTTTATAATTTTGAGTGTAGTATAATGCAAATTCTGTTCCCTTTTAGTTGTTAGAGCGGTTGGGGGTTGTAGTGAGAATAAAGCCAAATGTGGATAGAATCTTGATTCGATCATCTTAGTGCTCTCACTTTTCAATTTTAATTACGAGGTGGCAAAACTGAGGGCTGTAAAATGTTACTGCTCTACCATTGTTAGGTCCCTTCCAACTTGTACACATCCATGCCTTCTAAGTTGTAATCGAAAAATAATTACATGTATGAAAAATTTCCCAAAACAAAATACATCTTTTCTTCTAAACTGAGTGGTTAACATTGTAGCCTGCATTGGGCTTGATCAAGGTTCAACTTTTCGAAAGAACTTATTTGTGTGCATCGATATTTAAATAGAAAGGAGGAAGCTATCCAGCTTGCACTAGATGGATGCACACCTAATAGGAGGAGGCCACATTAAAGAAATGGAAGTAGCCCACATTGAAGAAGGTTCTTTTTTCAAATCAGCCCAGGATGAATAAAATCAGCAAACAATTGAATTCAACCTGCAATGATAAAATTCAGCCCATAATAAAAAAATCACCTTCCAATTGCCCTTCAAATCATCAAATTCGGCCTTCAAACAAACTACACACAGTTGAGATAAATTAAAGATCATACTTGCATGATTTGTCTGAAATGCGGAGCGGGATATTTATATGCTATGTTGCATTGGTTTTTGGGACGGGGAATGGCGGGGACGAGAGGACGCCTCCCCTAGACGGCTAGAGCGCACCCCAAATTTTTCAGGGGACGGCATGTTGGGGATGGCAAAAATATATATATATATATATATATATATATATATTAAAATTCACCATAAACATTTGTAGTTGCTTCAAGTTTGTAAGCATAACAAGTTATACTATACAGTATTATGCACAGCCCTTACACTTGCCAATTCTGAAAAAGCTCGAGCAATTTAAAAAAGGGCCGAGTGACATTTCATTATTGGCTGCTAGACAAGAGCAAAATGCATCTTAGCTGTAGGAAACTTTAGTTTTTTTTACTCATATTTCTTGTTAATGACGATTATGTTAAAACATAAAAGGGATTCCCTTCTAAATAGGTTTTGCATATTTTTATGGCTGTGTTGAAAACCACTATAAAACACTTTGCTTCTGTAAAGAGATTAGATTCATATTTCAGATTAAGAAGGTGATTGAGTAGGAATTTATTCAAACATTTAGTACCCAATTGAAGTCACTACTATCTGATTGTTTTCACAATGCTTGAGGTTGGGGTGGTGGAAGCACTATAATTGAACGACTCCCGGAAACCCATGTACACTATGTAAAAGCTAACATGACCAGAAAAATGAGAAGAACAAGAGCAGTAACCATAAGGATCAGCCCTTTGAAATGTTGCATTTCTTGTTTTTTTGACATGGAAACTTTGCTTGTTGTATCTTTGTTGCCAAAAATATAATATTTAAATTTTAAATTACCAAAAACCCAAATCAAAACCCATCATACAAAACCCATGTTTTGAGCTACAGCTTTTACAACAGATTTAGATTCAATCTAATACAAAAATAATGGATGGGAAAAATGATCTTATTGTCCAATCATCAATTTCCATGATTGTCAAGACTGAAGATATATGCCCGGAATATCCCCAAAATCTGCCCAAAAAATCCCTGAAATCTGCCTAGAACATCCTCGAAATCTGTCCGGAACGTCTTGGGGACGGCCAGCAAGTCCCCGAGTCCCCAACAATTTGGGTAAGTTTCCTAAGGGTCCCCGGAACGCGGGAATGGCAGGCGGGTACGCAATTTTTTTCGGTGGGGGACGGGTTCCCGTGCAACGTAGTTTATATGTCATCTCTTTACCTTCAGGCTCTAGTCCTTTTGATTTTTTCCCCTCTTTTTGAATTTGAAGGATACAACTAGGATTTCCCAACCAATCTTCTACTGTATGTGTCATGGTCACTAGCTTCATTCTAACTGTGTTTGGGCCAAATCCAAGGTGTGTCTGGACCATATCTGTATCTAGCCATATTTGAGCTGTATTCAGTCCACATCTGTATCCTAGCCATATTCATGCCGTATCTGGCCACATCTCCACTGAATATAGATATAGACAGATCAAGGGGAAGATATATCCAGTCACTTGGAGCCATATCCTTGTGTTTGATACCTGAGCTATAATGACCCAAAATTAAATTTGGAATCAAACATTGTTGTTAGAGCAGTAGAGAGTTGTGTTTACTGTTTTGGAATACTGCAATTGAGCTTTTTGTGTTTGTGTGAAGTGTATTGCATACATTGTTATTAGAGCAGTAGTGGTATAGAGTTCTGTTTGACTTTGTGGGATACTGAAATTGAGTTATATGTTGTGTTTGTGTGTGGAGTATATTACATACATTTCTCTTAGAGCAGTGATATAGAGAGCTATGTTGAACTTTGCAGTATATTCAAATTGAGCTATATGTTGTGTTTCTATGGAGTGTAACAGGGTGGGCTGGAATTTTCTGACGTGCTAACTTGTTGACAAAGAGAGCTTGTACCAACAATGACGACAACAACAACAATGTCGGACATTGATTTTTGTTAAGTGTAAGCCCTATAACAACTGAGGATGGGGAACAGGCTGATCCCTTTCAACTTAAAAGTTCTTGTATACCTGAAAGTGGTAGAGTTGCACAGAAGTTTCAGTGTTGTCTTACAAGAGAAAAGTTTTCTTCGAGACTTGGACATTTTAAAGCTTCTTGAGCTTAATTTCAAGGAGTAATTAAGTATCTTTTTCATGCTTTTTCTTGTAAATTTCACTCCTTTTTCTATAGTGATGGTGCTTGGACCAAGTTGTGGAGATGTTACGTCGGTTTTAACTTTCAAGCTTATCTTGGATGTTTGGATGATAAATCAATGCAATCTATTTGGTTTATGACAGGCATACACAGTTTCATTCATTATTTTTTTTGTAAGTTGAGAACTTGTATCATATTAAGGGGCGAGGGTTAATAAAGGTTAGCCTTATTTAAAGCTACTTCCTTCACATCCCAATCTGGATGCTACGCTATGCAAGGAAAACAATAATGTGAACTTATTTTTTTGTACAGTTTCTTCATTCTCTTGAAAGTTTGAATATTGATTTGATGACTTTTCCATGCAATATATGTGCTGTGCAAATGAGAGGGGCGAGGGTTAAGGAATAGTATTCGCTGTATTATCTTTTCCATGTTGCATCTGAAATGTTGGCAGAGGAATTTAATCAGTACACTTTCACATTTTGAACGTTGCAGAGTAAGGGTTAAAATTTGCAGTGCACAACCTGTAAGGGTACACTTTCACATTTGGAGATTGCAGAGGTAATGGTTAAATTTGTTGAATAGAATGGTATTCTGCTATAACTGAAATGTGGCTGATTGAATTTTGAACCTTTTCATTGTATCTACTATAATTATTAATAAATATTGCCCTCTAGCTGCAACAAGGTGCAATTAGAAGTAGTCTTACATTTCCATTTACTAGCTTCTGATATCAGTGGTTTCTAATAACTTTAATTAGCAAATCACATGGATCTGAAGGAACTTTTGAAGCGCAGGGATCTTCAAAGTATCTCCTACTGGAGACCAGTTTTGAACATCCTAGACATGATCGAAATTTCTTCACATTAGCATTATTTTATTCAATAATAGAGCATTGCAGTTCTATGGACACAAATGATACTTGCAGATGACATCTTCAGAGTAGTGGTGCACAACCCAGCTACAGGGCTGCAATTAAAACTCAGCACAAATTTGGAAGCACACACATGGCATACACAGAGGAAAAACACAATCAAACTGAATCTACTTAATTAAAATTTAAAACTTCAAAGATTCAAAGTATTACATGCAGGCCTCAATGTGCTCTTACTGCTGCGATCAAATCGGGCAATGCCTTTGCCAAAATATTAAAAATACACGCTGGTATTTAAAAGTATTAAAGATCCTCTTGGAATGCACAACTTCTGATTTCTGAAAAGAAATCCTTCTTGGATGAAGAAACCCAAGAATGGAGTTCGGCATTTGACTTCACGGTTTTTGGCTGGCTTTCCCACTCAACAAAATTTGAATCTACCTTATACACATTCTTTATTCCTTCCAGTGCTACCATTTCCACGGGGATGGTAGTCAGCATCAGCGATGCCATTTCTTTGCTCAAGGCATCAGCAACTCTATTTGAATTGCCAGATCTATGCTTCAGTGTAAATGAGTATATCTCTGCAGTAACTCAACCCATTTCATATGCTGCTGATTTGACTTCACTTGGTTATTTATGTATTGCAGTGCTTGATGATTAGTGTACAAAACAAATTCCTTGCGCAGCAAGTAGTGCCTCCATTTCTTCAGTTCGTGATTGATGTCATAAAATCCTTGAACATACAGGGAATACTTCCTCTTTGCATCATTCAACATCCCACTGAAGAATGCAATTGACTTGCCTTCTTGACGAAGCACTGCTCCAACTGTTGGTTCCACTGGCATAACAGTGCATTTGGAACACCTTGGCGAAATCTGGTAAAGCTAATATAGGCTTTTTAGTGACCCTCTTCTTCAACAACTCAAAGCCTCGCTGCGCTGCTGTGTTCCATTGGAACTCTCCCTTTCTCATACATGTTGTTAGTGGTGCACAAATGCCACTAAATTTTTGAAGAAAGTTTTAGTCGAAGCTTGCCAAACCATGAAAGCTTCTTATCTCAAAGGTGTGCTTTGGTGTAAGCCACTCCACAATGGCTTTCACTTTCTTCAGATATTGCAAATCTTAAGTACATTAGTTTCTCCTTCACGAAAGAACATTTTTGTAGATTTATCAGCAACGTCTCCTTCCACAACCACTCCAGCGTTTACTTCAAATGGATTATGTGCTGTTCCTTGGTCTTGCTGAAAATCAATGTATTGTCTAGACTCTAGATATACAATCGGGAACTTTTGCAAGTATGGTTTCAATGCTTTGTTCATCAACTTCATCAAAGCACTGGGCACATTCGTCAACCCAAATGGCATGACTAGCCATTCATACATTGCTTCTTTAGTCTTGAAGGTGGTGTTTCACATATCACCCTCACAAATTTGGAGTTGGTGATATCCTCTCTTTAAATTGATCTTTGTGAAGTACTTTACTCCATTCAAGCAGTGCATTAAATCGTCCATCCTTGGCAATGGGAACAGATACTTGATGGTGATCTTGTTGGTGGCCCTTGAATTGGCACATTTTCCACACCTCCTTTCTTTGGTACATCCTCCACAACATCACACAAATTTGGGTCATGGCAATTCCCCAGATGGAGGTTTACCAAGCACTGCTCGGACACAGTGACTCTTTGCATTGGGGGTCGGGTGCATTTCAAATTCAACTTTTGGATCACCTTTATAGATATTAAATTCTCGGCATTGTCATCATCTACAATAAATGAGCAGCGCTTACCTCAGATTTTGCATTTGGTTTTGAAGATTGCCTTCAGCTGCTCTGGCCCTTTTTCCTCACGCTGTTGCTCCGGTTGAACAATGCTCTCGGGAACACGAAGTTCTCTCCATGCTCATGCTGAACTTCATCAATGTTATCTCCGGTCACAGATTTAGATGCTCTCTCGAATCCTTAAGCAGTGTGTGTTCTGCTTTTTGGTCTTTGGTTGGCGTTCAAATTCTTTGGAGATTCATCATTCATAATACTGAATGCCCCTGCGCTCCACACTTGCTTTCTCCATTGAATCTTCCTCCTTTTCCTCTAGGAGTTTCCCGACCTCTAGGTGTTTCCCGACCTCTAGGTGTTTCATAATTGCCTTGGAAGCTTTGGTTTGCAGCACTCGTATTGACCTCTTCCCCTTTGCTTCTGCTGATCTGCCCTCTTCCAGATATGGTTTTGTGTCTACCTCTCTTTCCTCTGCCTCGGGTACTGTGTTGTTTTCTTGACAGCTTCTCTTCAGCCTTCAAGGCAAGTTGGTATGCCTCTGTGACAGACTGAATTCTCAACGTACTAAGCTCACCGAATTCTCAACGTACTAAGCTCACCTTGGATAACATATTGGAGGTCATTGATATACCTAGCGACAACTTCATCACTTCCTCTGGACATGATGGACAACCGGTATAATTCTTTCGTGTATTCTCTCATGCTCATCTTCTTCTATCTTAGGTTTTGTAGTGTTCCGAACAAATTCAACGAGTAGTCCACATGTAGGAACTTACACTTAACTTGGCAACCGATCTTCTGAAGTCCTAATCTTTCTTTTCCTGCACAATTGCAAATTGCCCACCACAGGAATGCATGACCTTTTAGCACGATGCCTTTGTGGTCTTTGATTTGCTCGAATTTGAAGAACATCTCCATTTCCTTCATCCAATCAATTCGTCTACCACCCACCTACACCTCGTCCAATTATAGACGTTTCAGGTCTTCCAGAAGCATATGGAGATTTAGTTGAACCCGTTCCATACCCCGTTGGAGGGGGGAAATATTGAGTAAACATATTCCTCTGGATTTAGGGTCGTCCCTGAGTAGGTAGAGGTTTCCATCTTCGGTCTACCTCTCAGAGCTGTTAAGGCTTTTATAAGTCTCCTCTAGAGTTTAGGCTTCTTCAATGTCTCGTGGATCGCCTGGTTCCCGTTCATTGTCACTCACATCAAGAGATCTGTTGCAATGTCTTTTTCTGTGGGTTGCTTCCATGGCAGCCATCCTAGCAGATTTGGCTCTTAACAACTTGATAATTTCATTAGCAATGCCTTTTCACCGTGCTCAACCCCATACTGGGATGCCTACTCTTATGTGTGCCATACTGCAGTTTTCTTGTGAAATTTCCTTTCTCACAGTTCTACCCAACCATTCTTCTTCCCGTTGGCAGTGTGTTCACCCCACAACGATTCTACTGAGTGAATTCTTTCACTGGGACCGTTCTCTCTAACACACAAAACCAGCTTTGATATCAAACTGGTGCAATCCAGTTATAAGGCTGCGATTAAAACACAGAGCACAACACAACACACAATTGGAAGCGCATGCACACAACATACACCCAAAAATACACAAACAAACAAACAGAGTTTATTTAATTAAAACTTCAAATCTTCAAAATATTACATCCATTATCTCAATGGACTTTTAGTTCTTACTACAGCTACGATATTTGGCCAATGCCTTTGGAAAAACATTAAAAGGAACCGCTGGTCTCAATATCGGGTAGGTTACAATGGTTTCTACTATAAATGTTAGTTATGCTGCTGGTTCCTTCAGCTCCACGAGAGCTCTTTCATCCTTTTCCTTTCCGTCTTCTTCATTTCTCGGTGAGTGACAATGCCCCGAAATATTGAGGCTTTTCTCATAACCATTTGTTCTCCCAGTCATTAATTCCCCAACGACCAATCCACGCTTTTAGTGGGCCGTGACTTCATTAATTAGCTTGGTCTATGAATGGCTCTGGTTAATAATACTGGCAAACATAGACCTGTGGCGACCCTGTTTTTAATATGCTTAATAAAAAAATTATAGTTTTTCTGTCGAACGTGACATAGGGCTAGAAGGCTTAAATTTCTCTTTAGCAACGGTAATTGGTGAGTGCGTCAACGGGAATGTGGGCTGCATATTGATATTGGATCATGGGAACTGTATCAAATATTAAATTCAGTTTGGTTTTTCGTTAGGATGAAGCTACTGATCCAATGGGCTGTTATAGAGTGAACTGTGCCACTGTTTGTGTGTGTAACATGTATCCTATCGACATAAGGTAATTTACAAGGTGAGGTGCGGGGCGGGACCAGTGAAGTTGTGGTTTTGCACAAATAGAGAATAAACAAGTACCTCGAGAAAGTGCAAGGTGGATAGTATGCAGGGTGTCGAAACATAGGAGGAGATAGTACGAGGAAAAAGATACAATGTCATTGACTGGAGAAAGGAAACAGGCAGACTGAGTGCCAGGTAGTTTATCTAGTCATAGATTGAACAATTGTAAACATTTTAGCATGGGTTTGAACAGTCGACATCCTGAAATATCCTTTTTTGGGATTAATTGTGTTGAATATTGCTCATAATGATTCGTTCTAATATCAAATATTCATCCAAAAAAACACTGGAAACACTCTTTCCGAGAATACCAGAAAGATGATAGGAGTAGGGCGTGCACAATCGAGTTCATTTTTAGCTATAGAAGCTTTAAGTTTATAGTGGATTAGGTACTGTCGAGATTTATATTTACAATGAAAATACTTAACCAGAAATTTCGATCAGTTGGGCCTTGAACATGTTACCATTGTAGGTGATGCTTTATTAAAGAATCCAAGATTGTTTGCGGGTGAATTGTAATAATTTTTTTTTTGTAATTTGTAGTTAGAAAGAACAAGGTGAGTTGGTAAGTCCATCCTCCTTTGGACGCTTTGCAACTTTGGGAGGCTGCAGGTTCAAAACCCACCCACCTCTCCATATTCAATTCTTTTTGGCGTACATCCTTGATAGCTTTCTTTCCTTTGATTCTGTGCATTTTTGGAGTTTCTCCAATTTGGTGTGGTTGGTGAGGGCCCTGAGCTTGCTCGGTAGGCATGCCCCTCCAGTTGGCTATCGTCAGGTAATTTAACATGGTCTAGGTGGACTAGACAAAATCCATGGAGGAGGTTGAACCTCCTACTCAAAAAAAGAGAAAGGAAACTAGAAAGAAGAAAAACAAGGTTGCTTTCTTTCCTTTGATTCTGTGCATTTTTGGAGTTTCTCCAATTTGGTGTGGTTGGTGAGGGCCCTGAGCTTGCTCGGTAGGCATGCCCCTCCAGTTGGCTATCGTCAGGTAATTTAACATGGTCTAGGTGGACTAGACAAAATCCATGGAGGAGGTTGAACCTCCTACTCAAAAAAAGAGAAAGGAAACTAGAAAGAAGAAAAACAAGGTTGCTTTCTTTCCTTTGATTCTGTGCATTTTTGGAGTTTCTCCAATTTGGTGTGGTTGGTGAGGGCCCTGAGCTTGCTCGGTAGGCATGCCCCTCCAGTTGGCTATCGTCAGGTAATTTAACATGGTCTAGGTGGACTAGACAAAATCCATGGAGGAGGTTGAACCTCCTACTCAAAAAAAGAGAAAGGAAACTAGAAAGAAGAAAAACAAGGTTGCTTTCTTTCCTTTGATTCTGTGCATTTTTGGAGTTTCTCCAATTTGGTGTGGTTGGTGAGGGCCCTGAGCTTGCTCGGTAGGCATGCCCCTCCAGTTGGCTATCGTCAGGTAATTTAACATGGTCTAGGTGGACTAGACAAAATCCATGGAGGAGGTTGAACCTCCTACTCAAAAAAAGAGAAAGGAAACTAGAAAGAAGAAAAACAAGGTTGCTTTCTTTCCTTTGATTCTGTGCATTTTTGGAGTTTCTCCAATTTGGTGTGGTTGGTGAGGGCCCTGAGCTTGCTCGGTAGGCATGCCCCTCCAGTTGGCTATCGTCAGGTAATTTAACATGGTCTAGGTGGACTAGACAAAATCCATGGAGGAGGTTGAACCTCCTACTCAAAAAAAGAGAAAGGAAACTAGAAAGAAGAAAAACAAGGTTGCCTAATAACTATAGTATCCGAGATTTGTTCTCGAAGCTTTGTAGTCAAGGGTTTTACATGTGATGAAACCAAGTAATATGATTTTTTTTTATTCATGTTATCTGGTTATTCATGTTATCTGGTTGCCAGTGATGATTATCCATCCATCCATCCTTATTCAATTCTTTTTGGCATACATCTTTGATAGCTTTCTTTTGATTACATGCATTTTCAGAGTTTCTCCAATTTGTTGTAGTTGTTGGTCTTTGACAATATTTTGTTGCATAATGGTCCTTTCTAGCTAATTCCATGAATATCCCCGATTCTGCGATCTTGTTCATTGGTAATGCTGATGTTGATATTCTAGTCTTTCTTGCCAACTTTCTTGGTAATGAGGGTGTTGATATGGTCCACCTTCAATGCTGATTTTCCTTCAATTTCCACACCCTTAGCATCGCTACTATTTGCAGGTACAATGACATTCTCCCACTGTTCTACTTGAATATCCACTATTCTGTGATCTTCCTCAGTGGTAATGTTGATGTCGATATTCTAGTCTTTCTTGCCAACTTTCTTGGTAATGGGGGTGCCGATATGGTCCATCTTCAATGCTGATTTTCCTTTGATTTCCACACCCTTAGCATCACTATTATTTGCAGGTACAATGACATGCTTCCACTGTTGCACTTGATCTTCGGTTGCTTTTGCTTTTGAGATAATACCATCATATTTTACCTTTGCATTTTGAAGCTAGAGTTCGACGACTTAAAGTATTTTATAGCGAGCTTTTTGTATCTTCTCTTCATTTTTGGGTTGTTTAAGAAGTTGTACTTATTTTGCATTTTTATATAGAGTTTTTTTGGGTTGTTTAAGAAGTTGTACTTATTTTGCATCTTTATATAGAGCTTTTTTGGGTTGTTTAAGAAGTACTTATTTTGCATCTTTATATAGAGCTCGTGAATGTTTAGGGGGTATGGCTATCCACAAACTTGTTTATAAGAAAGTCTCTGTTGAACATACTCGCTAACAGAATGCTATTTTTTTGAAGAAGGTTGTATTGTCACTTTGTATAGGGTTTTATGAGGTGGTCTGAAATACCTCTTTGTTATCTATTTTTTAGGGTTTTATGAGGTGGTCTGAAATACCTCTTTGTTATCTATTTTTGCAATTTTGTTATGTCTAATAAAATTACTTGATTAAAAAGGAAAACATAAACTGAAATGCTTTAGTCATTCCCATAATTGGACCTAAAATGACTCAAATGCATTTCCCTGTTCTTATGCTTTGCATTCACAACCGACCGATACTAAATGCTCTATTACTCTCACTTGGGGTTACAAATTGAAACAAATACAAAATAACTGAAAAAGGAGAAAGCAAAACATGTGAGTGAGAAACTTTGTTTGAATAAACTTGTTACACCAAGATAAGTGACTTGGGACTATGGATGAGATGTAACCTATACATTCGTCTTTCAATACTAATTTTACTCATTTTTTTTCATCACAAATTTTAATTTTTGGAGAATGGGGCCTGAACCATCATTAAGATTAACAAGCCCAAAATCTAGCACGGTGGGGAGTCAACTATCATATTTTGGTTTAATTTCCTTAGAAGAGTCTTGATTCTCTGAGATAGGATGGGCGAGCATGGGAAATTGTCATTCAAGAGCCTTAGAAGAGGGTTGTGCAGTTTGTTGTGGTGAAGCTCTTACATATTACAAGAAATTGACTAATACAATGCCTTGGCAAATTCTTTTAAATGTTGGCATTGTCTAGACTGAACAGATGATGGAGTGGAGACATGAGGTTACCTGCTCACAATGCAAAGAGCCCCTTTCCCCACCAAAAATAAAACTCAAGTAGTTCACAAAGGTGAGCCACATCTAGTGGCAACTTCTTCTACACCTGGATAATATTATGCAAGTAAACATTTTCACAAATCAAAGAAAACTCTTGTCAATTGGGTTTAGATCGAGTGTTTAAGAGGAGGTGTTTAAGAGGAGAAGATGTTATCTTCTCCACCCAAGTTCAGATTTCGTGAATGACATGTTTGTTCTTTGTAAACCAATTGGCTATGGCAAGGTATCAACAATCTCACTCTCGCTTGAGCCTCGAGGGTTAGCTCAAGCATTCATCAGCTAGAACTCTTTTTGTATAAGAAAACTTGAATAACTTTAATTTG
Organism: Picea sitchensis; assembly: GCA_010110895.2. NCBI lineage: Eukaryota > Viridiplantae > Streptophyta > Pinopsida > Pinales > Pinaceae > Picea > Picea sitchensis. The sequence goes on from SNQJ01S0041825.1 coordinate 82,986, forward strand.
ATTAAGTTTAATCACAACACATGAGACATTTACCTTGGGTGACACTAGGGTGGACCAATTGACTACCAAGAGTTGAGGCCTCAAGAATGAGGTACAATGGAAAAATAGCTCTTTAGGCTCTACCAAAAGCTTCCATAAACTTAAAAGTCAAATGAGCCAAGCTAAATATTTAGATTTGAGCCTGAAGCTTGTTAAACTAAACAAAGCCCTAAAGCAGATAAAAAAATAACTCTTTAGGCTCTACCAAAAGCTTCCATAAACTTAGAAGTCAAATGAGCCAAGTTAAATATTTAGATTTGAGCCTCAAGCTTGTTAAACTAAACATCCAACAAAGCCCTAAGGCATATTCATTTGTAGAGATAGTTGACTTAAATTTATTTAAAAACTTTATTCTAATTCCAATATCTCCATAAGGTTGTTGAGGATTGCACGCCTACTTTTATGAGGAGGGTATCAAGGATTAGATGCTTGTACCATGGATTATCTTTCGAAATGAATGGGTTGAGTCCTTTTCTTTTGTTGGTTTGTTTGCATTGTTATGTTGTCTTTTGATGACGACGACGATTTCTTCGCATTCAAAGTGAATATTTTATCAAAATAGTGGTTCAAAAATATACTTATTAAGAGTTCAAAATGTCATTTGTGGGAATTGATCTTGGGTGAGGGAGGATAACACTTCTAACACTTCTTATCTCAATTGCTCAATTAAACCTAATTAACAAATATTTTTTTTTCTTTAACCAAATAATTGACTCATTAAGCATGGTTGACCCTCTTTGTATATAGTTGTCCATGATTGATGCTACCATACTAATCCACGACTAACCCTTGACATAATGATTGATAACAAATATGGTTAAAAATGGGGGTTGTAATGATCAAGCCCTACTTTAACTCCCATAGGTCATGCATATGAAGTCACGTAACGTCAAGGAAAATCACCATATGTCACATTACCAAAGCCACATGATTTCAAACAAGGTGCATAAATTCAAAGTCATCGGTCCACCCCTGTCTCGCATGCTTGAACTAATTACAGGTATGTCTCTTGAACTGCCTAGTGAGGTTTATCAAAGGCAAGGTGGGATAATGGAATTCTGCAAGGGAGAAGCGAGCACTGCCCTTTGGAGCAAGACCAATCCACCAGAAAATTCCCTTGTATGAGCTTCAGTCAACCTCGAGATGGTATTTTAGAATTTTCCTTTGATGGTTTTGGTCTCAGGGCAAGCTTTATGCATGGACATTCACCCTTTGACATTCACCCATTTTGACTCTTGGGTATTATTTGTGTTTGGTTTTTTGGTGTTATTACATCCTTGACCTACAATTGGCATCTATCATCCCAAATTTTTGGGTTATAGTTTCAGTGAGCTGTTGTGTTTGTTGAATTTTTTTAATTTTCAGATCTGTTAATTATTGCCTTATGATTTAAATGCTACTGTTATCATAGAATAATTACATACTGAAAATCTCAATAAGACTTAGCGGATTTGATGAGAGGTTGTAAGTAAATATTGTATGAGATGATGTATTACAATTGAGGGCCAGTATATATACTTGGGGGAGTGCCTTTTCATTTAATGGACATGTCTTTTCCATTATTTTTTTTCATTAATTAATTAATTATTGATTATTGATTATTTATATATTATATTTATGTTGATGATTATTTCCTCACATGCACATCTAATTGATATAGATCACTCCATCCTCGAGTAGGCAATGTCAGAGCACCTTGAGTCTATCTACTCCTCGTCACGAGAAAGACTACGCCTGGGCCATTCACCACTAGCAAAGCTCCGTAGGTAAATGAGTTATTTCCCTTGGTCAAATCAACATAACCAATCTGGCAGAATGTCTTTTCAATGCTGCTAATTGGAGAAACATCAACACTCCCTCTCAACAAGGGAGACATTCTGCATCACGCCAAGCTTGTCTATGAAGTATACAGAGTTTGTCTTATACAAAGGTTTGGTGAGAATGTTTGCGATTTTCTCATCTGTGGATATGTACTAGAGCTTTACTGCTCCCTTTTGTACCATGTCTTAGATGAAGTGATATTTGATCTCAATGTGCTTCGACTTGTCATGAAATATTGGACTTTTCAAAATCTTGACACAACTTTGATTATCACAGTGTATTAAGGTCATCTCTAGCTCTTGATCAAATAGTCCCACAAAAAGTTTTCAGAGCCATACTGCTTCGCGACTTGCACCAGTGGTTGTGATATACTCTGATTCTGTTGTACTCAGTGCTACATAAGTCTTCTTCCTACTAAACCAGGATATCATAGCTGATCCTAAGATGAAGCAATACCCCAAGGTGCTCTTTCTGTCCACTGCACTCCCTGCCCAGTGAAAATCAATGTATCCCTGCAACCTCACTTCACCACTTGAGTCATATCTCAGACCATATCCAACTGTACCATGCAAGTACCTCAACACATGCTTTGTTGCAACCCAATGGAAGTGCCTTGGTTCAACCATGAACTGGCTCAGGGTGTTCATTGCAAAGAAAATATCAGCTACCTATACATAGTGGAATCCTCTAGCTCTGAATTTGAAGTGGAATCACCCAGTTTCTTCAGATTTGTCATCATAGGTGTAGCCATGGACATGCAGTGCATCATACTGAATATTCTCAAGATCTCAACTGTGTACTTCCCTTGTCCGAGGAAGATCTCCCTTGGTTTTTGCCACACTTCCAATCCCAAGAAATAATGCATCAAGCCAAGATCCTTCATCTCGAACTCAGAGGCCAACTCCCGCTTGCACTGATCGATGAGTCGGTCTGCTCCCGTAAGGAACAAGTCATCAACATATAACACCAAGATCAAAGGATCACCATCAACAACCTTATAGTAAAGGTTGGGATCTACTTCACTCTTGGTTAAGCCCAAGCTCATCAAGTATCCATCAATCCTGGAGTACCATGCCCTGGGTGCCTACTTAAGTCCGTACAAGGCCTTCTTCAGCCTGCAAACATGAGACTCCCTCCCATGTACCTCAAAGCCTTGAGGTTGTTTTATGTACACTTCCTCCTCCATCACACCATTAAGGAATGCAGTCTTTACATCCATCTGGTGTAATCTTGAATCCATCACTGTTGCAATGACAACAATGGTCTTGATGGAAGTGTACCTGGCGACTGGAGCAAACATCTCCTCATAGTTCACTCCCTCTTTCTGGAAGAACCCTCTTGCCACGAACCTCGCTTTGTACTTTTCGATGCTTCCGCCTACTGCATGCTTGATCTTGTAGATCCATTTGGAAGTCACCACTGACTTTCCCTCAGGTCTCAACACAATCTCCCCCACATCATTCTTCATGATGCACTGATATTCCTCCATCATGCCATCTCTCCAAACTTGTTGGCATGTTTCCTCCTCATAACTCGAAGGTTCATAATCAATGATGTGACTCATCAATGCCATCTAACTCAAGAATTTTTGAGGTTGTCTACTTTGCCTGAAAGTACCACGGGGAGCTGCATGCTTCTCTGCAACCTGCAATGTATCATGAAGCCAGACTGGTCTATGGAACAATTAATCTAGGTGGGTCCATCAGTTCAACTGGCTCTGCTGACTTCTCCTAATAGTCCGAAGGATGATCAACCGGAACAAAGGGACATGAACCCACATCCTTTGAAGCCTCCTGCTCCTCACTATCGATCTCCATGTGAGACTCTCTGGACCTCCTGAAGGATGTGTCTTCGTCAAAGATGACATCCCGACTGACCTCTATCTGGCGTTGTCCTGGAATGTAGATTCTGTAAGCCTTTGATGTCTCGCTGTATCCAATAAACGTCCCCTTCTTCCCAGAAGGCTCCAACTTCGTCCTTTTCTCCTTGGGCACGTGAATGTAGACTGGACAACCAAAGATCCTCAAATGAATGACCTTTGGTTTCACACTTGTGAAAGCCCCCTCATGAGTCTTGTCCCCCAAGATCCGGTGAGGACTAGACTTGTTCTGGACGTACACTTTTGTATTGGATGCCTCTCCCCATAAGAACATGGGTAAATCCTGATCATGAATCATGGATTTGACAACCTCTACAATGGACCCGTTCTTCCTCTCTGCAACCCCATTTTGCTGTGGGTTTTAAGGAGCAATCGACTCTCTCTTGATCCCTGCCTTGAAAAAACCACCGAAGTCCCTGGAAGTGTACTCTCCTCCATTATATGACCTCAACACCTTGATCTTCTTCCCTGTCAGGTTCTCTATCTGAGCTCTAAACTCATGGAATCTGCTGAAGACCTCATCCTTGGTCTTCATGAAGAAGATCCATGTCTTTAGGGAGAAATCGTCAATGAATATCACATAGTACAGGAATCCACCCAAAGATGCCATTGTCATAGGTCCACATACATCTGAATGTACTAGATCCAAGATCCCCTTGGCCCTGCTGTCACTGCTCAGAAAAGATCCCTTGGCATTCTTGCCAAGTGCACATTCCACGCAAATGCCATAATGCTCTACCTGAAGCTCTGGAAGTCCCATGACCATCCTCTTCAATGCTGGTAAAGCCCTATAATGTAAGTGTGCAAATCTACGATGCCATAGCTCACACAAACTGAAGTTGTCATGTACCAATGCCTGCGCTGGTCGTCCCAACAATATGTATGTACCTCCCTCTCGAATACCAATCACTAATGCAAAGTCTATACTTGAGCCCTTAGGCCATACAAGAACCTATCCATTCATGAATGCAATTCTATATCCTTTATCCTCCAATGCTTAGGTAGAAAGCAGGTTCTTCTTTAGCCCTGGTATATACAACACATCTTGTATATGAATAGTATTTCCAGACTCTAGTTGGAATGAAGCTGTCCCAACTCCTCTGACTGCATACTTGGCGTTATCACCAAGTTCTACTCGCAATGATGATTCCCTCTCAACCAAATCTGAGAGACAATTACGGGAACCTGTCATGTGCCTGGAAGCACCACTGTCCACTAACCAAATATCACTTCCATATAGTGTTTGAAAGAGCGGAGACAAAGAAATACTCTTTCCGAAGTTCATCTGCAATCTCATCAAGTTTAGTCTATTCCTTTGTCTTCTTTTGTGGTGGATGCTCATCGATATCGATTGTTGATTCATGCTTCTTTCCCTTCCTTTTCTTGCGAGGACATTGAGAATCATAGTGACCAAATGTATGACAATTGAAGTACTTAATTTTTGAAAGATCCTTCTTCTTCCGTTCTTTAACTGGGGCTGATCCTCCCCTTGTATTTTTCTTTCCAAATTTCTTTTTTTTTTCTTTTCCTTTTCTTGCATGCGTTGTAAGAGCTTGAGTTCCTTCATCCTGGGGTTTCTGCAAGCTATTTTCGGACAATGTTCTGGCCTCCCCTTGGACACAATCAATCCATAGCCGATCAAACTTGGGAAACTCCTCTCGTCCACAAATGCTCTGAACAAATGGTTCCCATGAAGAAGGCAATCCATGTGAGTCACCGTAACAAGTTTTGCATCATCAATGGTGTCTCCACTATTCTTAAGTTGATCTCTCAACTGGGAGACTTTCATAAAATAAGTGGCAACTGACTCTGATTTGGTCATCATGATACAACAGAGCCGATTTCTCAAAGCTAATTTCCTACTAGTGTTTTTTCTCTCGAACATTCCCATCAAGGTGTCAAACATTTCTTTGAGATTTTTCAACTCAACAATGTGTGGAATCAAATGCTATTTTACGGAATCTATCAAGATCCTCTTAGCCTTTGCTTCATTCTTCTCGTGTGTGGCTTTCTCTTCAACACTTTCTGGTTTTGAGACATTTTGTTTTATATAATTTTGAATCTCATTTTCATCAAGGAGGAAGAGTATCCTGGTCTTCTAGGATTTGAAATTTGTAGCACCATCTAGCCTGTCTTCTACTATGATATTGGACACCATCTTGTAGAGAAACAAAGAGTGACAAAAAGAGTTGGTTGCATTATGTAGTGCAATCCTTAAGGTGGCCGCGCCCTGTAATTAAGAAAACCGGGACCAAAGGGAACATGGTCTCTCTGTGTGCACAGGCCGCTTGCGACCATGACCATACAATTGCAAAAAATAAAAGATCCGAAGCAAATCTATCAGATCTGACACTAAAAACTTTTAACTAGCTTCGAAAAAGACTTATACTAGCTCTGGAACTGAAAAGTTTTAACTCGCTTTGATACCATGTTGAATTTTTCTAATTTTCAGATTTGATAATTATTGTCTTATGATTTAAATGCTATTGTTATCATATAATAATTACACACTGAAAATCTCAATAAGACTTAACGAACTTGATGAGAGGTTGTAAGTAAATATTGTATGAGATGATGTCACTACAATTGAGGGCCTCGATATATATACTTGGACATAGTGCATTTTCATTTAATGGACATGTCTTTTCATTAATTAATTAATTATTAATTATTTATTATTTATATATTATATTATAAATATATTATTTATATATTATATTTATGTTGATGATTATTTCCTCACACACATGTCTAATTAATATAGATCACGCCATCCTGGAGCATGCAATGTGAGTGCACCTTGAGTCTATCCACTCCTCGTCAGGAGAAAGACTACGTCCGTGTCATTCACCACTATAGCAAAGCTCCGTGAGTAAATGAGTCATTTCCCTTGGTTAAATCAACATGACCAATCTGGGAGAATCTCTGCCTGATGCTGCTAACTAGAGAAACATCAAAAGTGTTATGGTATTTTAGATACTTTCTTTTGGGGGTATGGTTTTTAGGCTTTGTTTGGCTCCAGTTCTTCCAGTTTATTTGACTTTAGAAATCTGTGGATCCCTGGTGCTCTTGTAGTGTTGTGTGATCTATGGTGCAAAGGGTTTTTCCCTATTTCTTGGATTCAGGGTCATGCTAAGTGGAATTTTTGGCCCTTTAAGATACTTTGGAGGCAACTTTGTTTATTTTTGTGTGACGTTTCCATGGACTATAGAGAAGCCCAAGAAGTTCGAAGATTCATTCAAAGACATTAAGAATTCATTCAATGTAACACAAATTTCCTATTCTCTGTAACTACAATAGTTCACGAAAATGGGCGTTAGTGCACCTCTCAAATTCCATAATTATGAACACTCTAGTCCAACAAAAACAACAAATAGAGACCTTGGAGGCATAATTTAATATGTTGAAAAATATGGTCCTTAATTTAAGAAAAGGATCTCAATCTCCTGCTTCCAATCATAGGATGTCGACAAATTCAACTCAAATGGAATTAAAGGAGGAAGACACAATTCACCAGCTGATAGAGGACATGTATTTTGAAAATCGAGACTCTCTTCCCTCCAACATTGGGCTGGAAGAAACCAACAATGGTAATGTTTTTCATTAAGTTTTATGTTTAGTAAAACAATTAAAATATTAGGTGTTTTTTAAAACTCTATACGTGTAAGAAATTTTGGGATGTATTCACTGTGGACATTTTCCAACGTTGTTTTTGGCATATAAGAGTTGCCTATTTTTTTTGGAAACTCAGAGGAGCAATATTATGTACTCTTGAAATTTGGATTTGCTACAACCTTTATAATATAAATTTTCCCAATTTTGGTTTAAAAAAAACAAATATGGTTGACTATGTTTGAAGATCTAAATGAAAAAGGCCACTAGGTTCCAATCATATTTTGTATTTTATCTATGCTACATTGGTCCTTAGATGAAATACAATTGGTACAAAGTGATTTCGTGGCAATTTGGATGCTAACAAAGGAGGGAGTAAACTAATGTTGTATCAAACAAATCCTCTTTCCAACCACAAATTTGATAAGAAATCCGATAGAAATTTTAGGCATGAGCAAAGTTCTACCATGATCCAAGATCCATACATGGTGGAACAATACCCATAGAGGTTACAAGTTACGTCGAGTTCTGAATGCAACCTAAATCATCGAAAATTCAATCATAGTTCCGATTCAATAAGAACACTAAGTTGTTATGTGGTTGGATTTTGATAATTAAAAAGAAATTTGCTACACGATTAATGGATCCACCACTTAGTATTCTTTATATAAAGTTGTTAGTAAATTAATTATATCTAATCTCTATATAATCTATTCTCATACCATTCAAAACATATAACAATAATACAATATAAACCTTCTTAATGCTATTTTACGTTTCAAAATTGTCTCCATTCTGTAGCTTAGGGCGTCTACTTTTATAATTTTCATCTTATTATGTTTTGTGTTATCTTGTATAAGATCCATACTTTTATAATTTTCATCTTATTATGTTTTGTGTTATCTTGTATAAGATCCATAACTCTTTATGGAGATTCTTAGCCAAACTTAAAAATTTATTCTTTTGCTATTTGGATTTGCTACAACCTTTATAATATAAATTTTCTCAATTTTGGTTTAAAAAAAACAAATATGGTTGACTATGTTTGAAATTCTAAATGAAAAAGGCCACCAAATCCCAAACATATTTTGTATTTTTACTATGCTACATTGGTCCTTAGATGAAATACAATTCGTACAAAGTGATTTCGTGGCAATTTGGATGCTAACAAAGGAGGGAGTAAACTAATCTTGTATCGAACAAATCCTCTTTCCAACCACAAATTTGATAAGCAATCTTAGGCATGAGCAAAGTTCTACCATGATCCAAGATCCATGCATGGTGGAACAATACCCATAAAGGTTACAAGTTACGTTGAGTTTCGAATGCAACCTAAATCATCAAAAATTCTATCATAGTTCTGATTCAATAAAAACACTAAATTGTTGTGTGATTGGATTTTGATAAATTTTTTTTTTTTTACTACACAATTAATATAGATCCAACACTTAGTATTCTTTATATAAATTTGTTAGTAAATTAAGTATATCTAATCTCTATATAATTTATTCTCATACTATTCAAAACATATAACAATAATACAATATAAACCTTCTTTCTTAATGTTATTTTACCTTTCAAATTTTCATCTTTAGGGCGTCTCCTTTTATAATTTTCATCTTATTATGTTTTGTGTTATGTTGTATTTGTTTAGAAGATCCATTATGGAGATTCTTAGCCAACTTTATTCTTATGCTTAAAGGTTTATTTCAATATAATTAATTTCATTTAATTTTGATTTTTAAATTATATATTAAAGTGATTTTGTTATTTGAACTATTATAATTTACATATAGTTGTAATATATATTTGGGTTTAGGAATTTTGATTTTTAAATTATATATTAAAGTGATTTTGTTATTTGAACTATTATAATTTACATATAGTTGTAATATATATTTGAGTTTAGCTCGGATGGTTATGAGGAATGATTGTTATCCTCCTCACCCGAATTCAATTTCCATAAATGATATGAATAAAAGCTAATAATACAATTGTTTTTTTCCAGGGAATATATATATTACATGTGATTTTGGGTCGCTCCAGAAGAAATAATCATATTTCTAAAATTAAATTAAAAATAGTATTATAAAAATAATACCAAAGTTATGAAGTTCCTAAGTTTAAGTGAGATATTATGGTATACAAAGTAAGCTAAAGGGAGACATTGAATCATATCACATTTGTGGGACTCTTGCATTACTGTATCAAATAATTATCGAATAAGAAGTCATGAGCTATGAAGTCCACAAATAATTCTATGTTTTTGGCGAACTGTCATTTTTCTGCAAAGGAGTTTAAATGTTGAGAGTCATTCAAAAATAAAAAATGTCGTTTGTTCGAATTGTGACAAAACTTTTACTCTAATAGAATATCAAGTGACATGAAAATATAGTTGCACATTAAAAAATTAGAGGATGAACTAGTTAAATAACAAGAAAAATATAAAGATCTAGAAAATATGTTTGGCAATGAATTATTAGAAAAATATGAAAATAATTTTCGCCTAAAATATCATAGTTAGAAACTACTTGCACAAATCAAGAAGAAACAAGATACAAAACAATGCAATCAAAAGTTAGAGAAGGGGATTCAAAATCTCAAGGGGAACTCAACAAGAGTTTATCAGAAAAAGATGAAGACAAATCCCGGTGAAGGAACCTTAATCAAAGGTTGATTGAACAAATCAAAAGGTTAAAAGATGAGAAACCAAAGAATCCAGACCTTAAAAATAAAGTCGACAAGTTAGTAAATGAAGAATGAATGATTTTAATGACGTCCACAAGGTTGAACAACCTAAGGGACCAAGAGAATAACAACCCTAACTCATCTTCACACTCTTTTCAATGTTAGATCTTCTGCTGTAAATCTTGACTAAAAGACTAACAATCTGGTTGATCTTATTCCTGTCAAACAATTGATGCATGTTGTCGACCTTTAAGTTGTTTTCATACTGACTGCGGATATCCTCGTAGGATGCACATTCCATGATAAAGTGCCACTCCGTCTCCACCACACCCTTATTGCAGAATATGCAATTTCTCTCCTCCCAAACATCCCTGGGTACCCTCCACCTACCGGTCTCACATCTAAGGTGATGTGAACCCGTCCTTAACTGTGCAACTGACAATCTTGCTTTTCCTTTAATAACTGCCACTAAATATGCTTTCTCGCTATGATTACATTTTGGATTAAACTCCTTAATGTAGTATGTTTTTTTACGCCCACTGTGATTGGTCCACATGGCAGTCCTAAATTTTTCATTCACGAACTTTTTTATTTCTTCTTTGGTGTTAGGACATTCATGCAACTTGATATTCCACTTACTCAACCACTTTTAATTTTGCTTCATCCAAGTTTTCTTCCTACGATCTAACTCCTCCTCCATGAGAACTTTTACGCCTAAGGGATCATAATCCAAACCTACTTACACAATTTAAGAAACTAAAGAATAACAAGAAGTCGCTGTAGAACAAGTTAGAACAATTTACTAGGAAAGAAGCATCAATTAATGAAGAAACAATGAATGCACCTATGAAACTAGAATATCTTTAAAGGTAAAAATCCAAGTTGTGGATAAATGAACCAATACAGATCCAATCAACATCACAACTCAAAAAGATGCAAATCCAGTTGAAGTAAGCATGTCTTTAGATGTTGAAGTACAAACAATGGAAAATACAAATGTACTTACTAATACAAATTCAATGATCAACAAAGCGACAATGTATGGAGAAGATATAATACCAAAAGTGAATTGAGAAAAGTACGATAACGAGAAGTCATGCAACAATGACTCCTTATCGACATCCCAATCAAAATAATTGACATCGTAACCAATCAATATGTCAACATCGCTGTCAACAAAAGCAGTTGACCTATATTTTGAAGAATACTAATGCTAGTGCAATTGAGTCTAAAAATACAAGTTCATCACTGGAACCCTATAAATGCACAACTCTACAAAGGATCAAATTGGGGTACTTATTCATCACTAAATCTTCATGTCACCTTTAATTGTATTATTCATTTAGAATATTAGGGATTTATCCTCAAATGATGACTAAGTGAGTTAGTTAAGATTTCCTAACCTAGTCACCATGTAAAGTGTTGGGATCTAGAGCAAATCTCTATATGAGATAGCATCACCCATTATACTATATATTTGTATTGTAACTTTGGTGTGAATATTATATAAGATGGATTGAAACCTTTTCTGTTATATTATTGGCCCTGTGTTGTGTTTTATTTCTTAACATGGTATTGGAGCTCCTTTAGTCTCATGAGACCAGTAGCTCAGGGTAGTGATCCATGAAGAAAATGAAGCCACCTTGCCTACACCAACAAAATTACAAATCTACATTGATCTGAAGAATCACTGGTAAATCAAGTTCATTGTTATATTGGTTTTTCATGGATCTCTCTATATCCACAGTCTACGCCCCCCTCTGTTCCACATCGGGGCATTGAGATATGCACCACGAGCTTCAGATATGCACCACGAGATTGTTGAAGAGCTACAGTTGCACGCTTTTTTTTTTCTCACATATCCGCAGTTGGAGATTGGGCCATTTCCATCAGCATATTAATGGTTGATAGAATCAACATGGGAATTTGAGAGCAAAAGGTTTTGAACTTGCGTGTGAAGCCTCGGTATTTTTAGGTCGTCAATGGTGATTGATGGACTTGAGTTCTGCATACAATCAATCTAAAAGCTAAGGAAACCAGATCCACGATTTCCAACATCAAAAGGATAAGTGATATTCATTTTTTCATATGTACTAACTATATTTTACGGAATTTCATATTGTTTTTCCTAGCATACAACCAGATCGAACCCTAAATTCCACGATTCGCCATGATTCTGGAACGAACTACACAACGATATGCCTGAAGGCACCCATTATATTTTGTCACGAATCTGCTTGACGATCTTCCTGTTGTATGCACAGATCTACTCCAATCTGTCCAGCTCTCCATTCAACACGCGGTCACTATTAAAAGCCACGAAAAGTGTGGCAGGAAAAAGTATAGGATCGCCTTCGTTTAGGCATTTCTCGACACTTCTCTGTACAAATTGATATTAGAAACGAAGGCATTTAGTAACTAGGGTTTTGCCTTCAAAAGGGCTCAAGAATATTCCACAGTCATGTGCAGGCACCGATTGCAAAAAGTAAGGAGATTTGGTTTTTGGTTTTTTAATTGATGGTTTTGTCCACACATGAGCAGATCGATCCACACCAGTCTACCTTAAATCCATGCCCAAGACGACAACGATTGAATCCTCCATCAAGTAACAATGATCTACACCAGCAATTTGCCAACAATCCATTCACAGTGTCATTCAAGCATTGCAGATCTCGGAAGTGAAGGTTAGATACCTCATTTCCATTTCCATCACTCTTTTTAAAGAGTTTAGATTGACTGTCAAGACTATGTTGGGCTTAGTTTAATGCATTTTCTAGTTGAAGTTCAGGTACATTTAATTATGGTCCAGTTTCTACAATGAAAAGAAGTGGTTTGTGCACATATTTGATGGTACCTGATACCTATGTTGTTTAAAAGTGTCAATAAATTTATCTATTTTGGAACAAGATAAAGTCAAGTTGAGACACAATTGAAGTTGAATTCAAAGTTGAGAGTCTAAAGCTAAAATTTAGGTTTGTGAAAATCATTGTAATTTCCAAAGTCAAAAGCTTGTAATTGGTATAGGTACATCATTGTAATCCCAAGAAAGATACTATAATAAAATCACTTTTTTAGCTCCTTGTCACTCAAAATCTGAATAAGGAGATCTTAGGTACACATTGAGTACATTGATGATTGGATTCTTGACGCTACTCATTTTTGTGTCTAGTTTTGACACTACACTTGTAATTTACCATACAACCATACACACATGGGGTCCACAACAAATTAAGAAATTGTAAGCACACACAATTAATTCCAATCAAGCACGTGCAATCGATTAATTGCAACACATAGTCAAACAATCAAATTGTCAATCACATCAACATTCAATGACAAATCAACATCAACATCAACATCAATTGAATTGTATTGCAACTTGCAAATTTCTTCTTTGTAAGTTTATTTATCAAGTTGAATTGTACTTATTGGGTGCATTCTCGGTTGAACCCAACACCAATGAATTGATTGAGTCATTGTAATTATGAACCTATATTGAATTGGTTCAATGATTGAATTGTATACTCGATGGAGTTGCAAGAAGTCCCTTTTTATTGTCAAGTCAATTGTAATCAAGACCTACCTACACATTGAGGCCTCATTCAATATTTAAAAATGGATTGCTATCTAGAGTTATTAGAGTTACTAAACACTATAATAATCATTGCTGAAGACAACATAGTCATACTCAACAAAGGAACTCTTAAATCAATTATAACTTGTTTGCAAGTGTTGCAAGCTAACGTTGAACTTCTTCGAATTCAGACTCAACTTCTTCATAATGAATTTCAACAAAAGAATCTTCAACATTTTAAACTAGTCCTTGTTCAAAACAACCCACTTTTTGAATGTGATAATGATCAACAGTCAGTACTAGAGAAACTCCAACGAAACAACTTCAAATGCAATTTCAAATGAGGATGAAGAATAGGTTCAACATATTCTTTCCAAGCTCGTTATCAGACCTTGGGAAGAAATCATTAATAACAAGAAAAGAACATGACTTGGATATGATAAGGAAGGAACTTTTCATATTCCAGATTATTCTAGACCAATCCACTTCAATAGTGTAGGATTGCTTCAAAAATTTCAACTTTACCTTTTTGAGTTTCACATTAAAATAGGAAGTGCCAACATTGCAATCGAGTTGGTCATATGGATTATCGGTTTTTCGATATTCTTCCTTATTAGTATTGTGGCAAGCACAATCATTCACCGAACAAATTCTTGAAACAAAACAAACTTGCAAGATTAAAGATTCACTATGGGTGGATCAATCCTTGGCAAGGGTCATCAACATCCAAGCAATTGTATCAATCTTATTGCAGAATTCAATCTTGAGTAAAGACACATCTTGCAGCAGAAAGTGAAACAATAATGGTACTCTCTTGCACCTCAAAGGAGGGAGTACAATGATGAAACTATATTGCACCTTAAGAGGGGCATTAGAGGAAATTCAACTCAAAATGGTCCTCCTAAGAAAAACTCAATAAATTGATAAAATAATGCCATGTAGACATTTTTAAAATATATTAATTCTATATTTTACTTTTATCAAAGCTGCCCATAATTATTTCACTTTTATCAAAGCCGCTCTTCCCTGAATATCTATTTTATATTAAATCAATATTTATGAGGACGAATTAAATGGCATTAAATCGTTTGATGTGTTGCTGGATGTGTTAGTACACGACTGAATATATATTTTATATTAAATCAATATTTATGAGGACGAATTAAATGGCATTAAATCAACGATGTGTTGCTGGATGTGTTAGTACAGGTTGTAGGTGCATCCGTAGATGCATAGAATAATCAAGAGATGCAGGGGAAGTTACAATGAACGACAAGGGCTCCTCTCAACTCTGCTTCATCCGCCACTGTTCACAAAAATTCGCGCGAATGTGCCATGGATTGGAAACCTTTCTCTTATCAGTCATAATTGGAAAAAAATGGCGCGAATGGAATTGCATTGGAAACCCTTCTCTCATGTTTTCAAATTTTCCTCGAAGATATCATGCATTTATTTTTTGAATTCAGCCGAACGTGGCATTTATTTTTCAAATTCAGTCGAACGTGGATTGATGGCCTTGGTTCTCTTAAAAAATTCACGGGTTCCAATGGATATCTCCAAAACTCCATCCAAATTTCATAGTTTCTACTGGATCTCTCTAAATTTCCGTCCAAATCTAGTTCCTTGACCATTGATGACAAAAATTGGCGCGAATGCGATTGAAATGGAAACCCTCACATTTCAGATTTTGGAGGTAAATGATCAATTTTTTGTGGGTTTAAATTATTTTTGACTTTTATTTAACCTTTCGTTTGAACCCCATTTCATTCCATGGTGGTCATTTTATTCAGTGTTCAACTGGAAGCGAGCAGTTTTTGGCCGGTTTCAACTCAGAAAGCGAGCAGTTTTTGGCTAGTTTCAACTCAGAGGGTTGTTATGTACAAAATTCTTTGGTCCGATTGATACCTTTCTCAAACACATGGCATGTTTCTTCTGATAGGTATGTTTGTTATTGTTCTTTCACTGTTTATTTTGTTGCTTTGGAAAATTATATCCAACTTGCAAATTACAATTCATTTTTAAGTGATGGCGGGGGAAACTACTTGGGTTTTGAGGATGTTTTGTATAACCAGTAAGCGAGGCAAGAAGCCATGGTGGTATGGTGTATTGTGTGTAAGACTGTGTGTGTTTTCATGTACAGAGTTAGATTAACCAAAAGTATCCTTAAGAAGAACACATTACTGGAGACCTCTGTTCTGAATCAGAAAAATAAATTTGATGAATCATAATGTACACCTCAGTTATGTCAGAAAAAATGTTGATTTGACATTCATCTTCCATGAGTAAATATTTTTGGAAGTTACAACATCATCGACATAAAAAAAGAGAACATCAATTGTCCTTTATACAATTATGTGTTTTTTGAAACAATGGTACATGCAAGAGATGTGAAGGCTGCATTCACATGGCATGATCATTTAAATGATTTCTGTGGCAAGCTTAGGGGAACTGAGTTGGAAAGCAAGCGGACTTATCCTTGGTAGAGTGATACGAGTTAGAAAATGTTAAAGTACCATGAAAACTACTATAAAATAAAGGCTAATGTAGATGAAGTATGGGATGAAGTGTTGAACCAAGCTCAAATAGCAGGTGCTCGTTTGGAAGTATCCAACCATTCCAACCAATTTCCTTAAAGTTGTTGAGATTATAGATAGAACTAAGGTGTCCATTGATGCCAAAAGTATCCTTAAGAAGAAAAAATTACTGTTTTCACAAGAGCAGTTGAAAGCATCTGATGTATAAATAAGAAGGTTTAATGATATCATTGATTAGATGTACAAATTGAGTATGCTATCTTCCTAGAATGAGAACACCCAGTTGATTCCCTAATCCAATCATCTTGATCAAATTGAGCAATAAAATAATTTTGTGGATGATATTAATTCCTTCATTTAGCCACCTACACTTTACGAACTTCTGGAATTATTAGAGCCCTTTACTGCTATATGGAGAAACCAACTACTCTAAAAGCTACTATGCATAATATTTTCTATAGGTCTATGACAGAGTTAGATTAGCATGGAAAAATGATAAACCACATTTAAACGGTCATTTCTATTCTTTTTTTGATAGCTTCCATGAAATTTAATCAACTATGTTGCAACTTGATTGATATTTGGTGCTTCTAATGGCCAATTTAAATTTTAAAGGCTTCCTTTGAAGTTTGCATGCATGGTGGACTACCATTGGTATTGTCAAGAGGAAAAATGACTTCTTGTGAGGGGAGACAAATGGGATCCATTGCTAGTCGATGGTTGGAAGAAATAGCATTCGAATAGGAAGAGAATGTCCCAACGATCAATGACCTACCAAGTGGAGGCAAATGGGTCTATTAGTGTTTTACAAACACAAATGGTAATCCTTGTAAGCTCAAAAGAATGGAAGAACCATGACCTAGTGAGTAAATATTTTATAGGCCTATACAAAATTACAAATAGAACACCAAAGGTAGTTACTGGTTCGAAGATCCCTTGTCAAGAAAATCCAAGGTAAGGCTTCCATGGTAATCTTGGGTAACCCCTATATAGCCTTTACAACTCTAATTGATGTTTGTTGCTAGATACATTTCATTCAGATTTTAATGGACATTTTTTTGAGGAGAGAAGCTTTGAGACAAGTGTCATATCTATTTTCTTGTTTGGTGTAATTTGTACTTCATCTCTATTTTGTAGACACCGTGAGGAGAATGAAGGAAAGACAATAAGTTTTTTGAGTCAGAAAAAATGTTGTTTTGACATTCCTCTTCCACGAGTAAATATTTTTGGCAGTTCCAACATCATCGACATCAAACAAGACAACATTAGATGTCCTTTATACAATTCTGGGTTTTTGGAAACAATAGTATAGGAAGGAGACGTGAAGGATGCATTCATAGGGAATGATCATTTAAATGAATTATGTGGCAAGCTTAGGGGTACTGAATTGGAAAGCAAGCTAACTTCTCCCTGGTAGAGTGCTACGAGTTAGAAAGTGTTGAAGTACCATGAAAACTACTATAAAATAAATCCTAATGTAGATGTAGTATATGATGAATTGTTGAACCAAGCTCAAACAACAACTTCTTGTTTCTAAGTATTTCCAACCATTCCCACTAATATCCTTAAAGTTGTTTGGTTTATAGACATAATTGAGGTGTCCATTGATGCCAAAAGTATCGTCATTTGAAATGCATGACTAAGTTCACTCTTCATTGCAAGAATGTAATCTGATGAAGAACCTGTAATTGTTAAGAACCAAATATCAATATAGCATAGAAAATCCTCAGAAAAAGTACTCAACGCCTTGAAAAAGAGATAATTTCAGATAATAAGCCTCTTCGAGGGGGCAACCTCCTTTTACCCCACTTAAATGTTAAAGTACAAGA
>SNQJ01S0041825.1:100971-111880 GCA_010110895.2 Picea sitchensis
TTCAAGTACAAGATGATTCAAAATGAAAATGTCTCCTTGGTATATATAGGAGACTAGGAGGTAAAATTACAACTAATGGCCTAAAGCCGACATAAATAAAATAACATTACTAATATAATATGCCCCAATTAAGGGGCAATGAGCCAATATTAGGGCTTAACAGTAATCATGAGGTCTTCTATGATGAAAATAGAAGCAAACTAAAACTACGTTGATTCATAGCAACCCAACTACAAGGAAAAATCTATTGTAATGGATTTAGAGATAGATGAAAATAAGGGATTTGGCTACAGAAAAATCTCGTAGCCAATCAATGTTAAGGGTCACAAATCTTTAGAGAAAAGTAAGAAGATAATAGAACATGCCAATAGAGGTGTTACTGTAGATACAAGGAGGCTCATTCCATTTTCAGGAGAATGACCACTTAACTATCATGAATGAAGTTCTGTATTAGACATGCAGTCCACCCTTTTCTTTGTTGAAAGAGTAGTAGAAAATGGAACTTTGACAATGTTAACAAATTAAGGAAACACATACCTTTAAAATATTTTCCCAAAAGAAATTTTCTATCTCTCTTTTAAGTGTCTCGACTCTCAAGGGAAAGGGAAAATCCCAAAAGGCTGCTTTGCATCCCTGTCTTGAGTGAAGTAGTTCTATGAAGACCTTTCATATCGGGTGTCTTCAAAAGGAAAATACAAACATAACATAACCAACTACAATGCTGATGCATGAAATCTAACAACAGGTACAGGTCCACTGAAATTTAACAATGCTAATGCTGATTGCTAGCCCTAGATGCAGGTCCACCGAATTCTGTCTGAATCACCTTGGATAAACATATAGTCAAGTAAAATCTATATTAGAGATAGGAATGATGGCATAATAAGCATATCCCATTAACTTTGAAGGGGCATAAACATGCATTTATTGGACACTAAAATTGTTTTACAAACTAATTGATGCTTTACTTATATAACAACACTTCATCCAATATTTAGAATGAATCATTTCACTTAAACAAGGTTGATGAATGTGGAAATCAACTAGCAACGTATCTTAGCTGGCAGTCAAGCTAGACAAATGCATTACTTGCAAGATACATGTATCAAACTAATAAGAGAGAACAATTACCCAATAAATACACAAAGGATCAATCAAACTTGTTTAAATTCTGAAAAAAATACCTTGCTACCATAGAAAATTCGTTAGACATATGATACATCAATCGGAGTTAATAACCTATTAATTAACCATGAATCACTCTGAAAAGTGTACAATGATATACTGTTTGTACAAAATTTCTACAATGATATACTGTTTGTACAAAATTTCTACAATGATTCTTCTAGTAATGCGAATAGAGAAGCAATTGGCAAAATTGCTAGTATATAGAAAAACTATAGTAAAGAGGTTACTATCACAATACATGATCCAGGATCACAATTATATGGTGCTCTGTTTGCAGAAGAGTTTCATTATCTAAAAGACAACAAAAAAAATGGAGGGTGTAAGTAGTTCTTTTATGGCTTTAAGAATAGGGTCTTTACCATCCTTGCTCTTCTTTCCTTTGAGGGAACCCTTCCAATTCTTAACTTCATCAAGATTAAGGCTCTCCATCATCATATAGAACATGACAATTAACCTACTCATCTGCCTACAACACCTTCTCTATAAATAGACATGGCATCTCTGGCCTCAAATGTATACTCTGGCATACTAAACCAGAACAATGAAGATTTCTTCAAATTTCCATTGGTTTTCCAAGAAAATTTCCCAAATCCTCCGAGGATTAAAGGAGTCCAATAATGAGGCATGGATTACTGTCTATTCAAAGTGTGCCTTTCAACTGGACTTTGATGCTGACAAAATTCGACGAGGAGCGTAAAGGCACGATCAACGTCAAAATATATATGGATGAATCAATGGACATGAATGCATACTTATCCTGCTTGACATGTTAGAGGAATGCAGGGCCACAATACTTGTAGCAAGAGTTATTCCTCTGTATCTGTGAATACCTCGTCTAAATTGCATGTGTGTTTATAGAACTGATGCATTTTACAGTATTTGTGATGTAGTTGTGTAAGCAACTTGCTTGAAAATTTGGCGGTGTTATTATTTCTCTCATAACCAACTCCTTTAGAATCACAATCTTTCTAGTTGTGATTCTCTCAGGAGAGGGTAGTGAATATGAGGTACTTTTTCTTCCTGCAAATCCAAATGTCTATATCTCAAAAGTTCTATCCAAAAAAATTGTGTAAACTACAGAGATACTACTGTAGGTTATTTTAGATGCAATTCATCAGGGATAGATCCTGGAAAGATTGGAAATAGAAATGATTCTGGAAGCTTTTCGTTTACACGAGATGGATATTTTGATGCTGAACAACACCCCCAAAAGAATGCAAACAATGCAAGAGAACCCATATATCAGATTGGAGTTCTCCGTACAAATTGCATTGATTGTCTGGATCGTACACTTGTTGCACAATTTGCATATGGTCTGGAAGATTTAGGCCGTCCGTTGTATGCTATGGGCTTGTCAAATGGACCCAAAGTGGATCTTGATAGTGGCATTGCCGCTACACTAATGGAAATGTACTAGAGTATGGGTGATGCTCGTGCAATTCAGTATGGTGGTTCTACTTTAGGATTATTACTTTATGTCTGAATATTCTCTAATCTACTATTGTAGGTGTACAATGTGCCTCCACATAATTTGCAGGTCTTCATAGAGAGGTCACGAAAGTCGAAAGCTACAACACAAGCTCATGAGTTTTTGAAATCAATCAAATGATATTACAATAATGCTTATACTGATGGGGAAAATTTGTACGTAGGATTCCATAAATTATTGTATATTGGACATATTGTTTGATTGAAAAGTAAAGATGAAAAAGTGATAAATTATACTTGATATTGATTCACCCCCCTTCCCCCCTCTCTTAGTATCAACAAGTAGAAACACTGGTGGCACATGGATATCCAATATTTAACTTCCTAATTTTCACCATATTTATTTTATGCAACAATAAAGTGAGCATGGACTTCTTCGGAGCTATAACTAATATTCAAATCCTCTTTTGGATGTGGGTATTTGAAAACAGATTCCTTGGATATTTTCATCCACAAGAAGGGAAGCCTGCTTTGTGGGAGCTTGATTCAGATTACTATCTTCATGTTGGGGGGAATGGAGATGAGGCATGCACTGATAGTGAATTGTAAGTGTTTACTTTAAACATTAAAGAACTTATGGTGAATGTACAGAGAGGTCTCATGGCTATATATAATGCATGGAGTTTCAAAAATTGTTTAACAAATATACTTGTACTCTACAAGAAAAAGTCGAAGATTGTATGAGTTCCAGTACTTGAAATTTTTGTTGATCAAATTTTATTTCAAGAAAGCTTCTAATGCTACTAGAATGGAGGGTTTTGGAGAACCACTTCTTGATGCACTTCTTTTTTAAATGGAGGTATTTGTTTGTTTCAATTTTGCATGTGTGAAATTTTTATTTGAAAAAGATCCCGGGCAGGCTGTCTCAAGTTCATTATTGTTTCTTGTTCCAAGCATTGACATTTTTGAAGGTCACACATAAGGAATGCATATTCAACACGTTTTGTTTTGTGTATGGGTGATTTGTGTGTTGTGTGCCGACGAGTAATATATCGAGCACACATCTGTAGTTCAAGTAAAATTAATATTTTCAATACAAAAATAAAGAGTTGATAACTATAAAAGAAAATGCTTGTCAATTTTTCTACCTTCTAATTTTTGCACCTTACTTATTAAGGGTGGATTCTAGTGCTAATTCCCTCTTTCATGTACAATTGCAGCCACAGGAAAAATACTTGTCAATTTTTCTGCCTTCTAATTTCTGTACCTTACTTACTAAGGGTGGATTCTACCATTCATCGATGAGTATTTATATCCTCTACAACTAATTTGAATTATACAAAAAACAACAAACTACTATTTGGGATGACCTGTTTGGGCTGAGAAACAGATTGATGAAATTCTGTCTAAATATACAATCTAGTTTGAGGGGTAGAAGAACACAATTTTAGCTTCGAAGAGATCTTTGTTTCAAAATAATTCCCATTGTACAATCCTTTCAGTCCAAATAAGAACAACATTATTGATGAATTTTGTACAACTAGAGAACTGAAGAAAAGATTATTGATGTTCAACACAGTTAGATACAATTCTGTAGAACTCTAATCTCCCAAAGAATTCCCTTGGAGTGCCTTGAAGCTTCTCGAAAAAAACAGACTGATGGAATTTGGGTGGGTAAAAACGGTATCTCTTGTATTATTAATTGTCCCAAAAACTCTCCACACCCCTTTCGTCTATAAATGAGATGGGCTTTTGTGGGTTGTCTTTGGTTTTCTTCCTTTTGTTGTATTTAACTTTAGATGGCTTCTGGGCACTGACTAGCCCGTTATTTTGTCTCTTCTTGATGGCTGGCTTGACGACATGTGTGACCAATAAACCATGAGGCACTGTCAAAGGTGGCATCATCCTCGTAGTTGAAGGCTGTAGTCCAGTCTGAACATATCAACACAAGAGAACAAAACAATTAGCATCACATTTCAGTCAACACAAATAAAAGTTGTGTTAAATAAATAGATAAATATGTTTGCATGTAGTCTTACCATTTCAGGTGAGGTACAAGTATCTTATGAGGAAAACAACTGCTGCCCAAACAATTTATAACTTGCAGGCCTGTCTTCAATAGGCAGTGCTTCAGTTGGTTTTTGGGGTCTTTTGGAAATGGAAAGATTTTCAACACCACATTCTAGTGATGCCAATGGAGCTTCTTTGATTTTCTTATTTCAGCCAGATTTAACATTAGATGGCTTCTGAGCATCGACTAGTCCATTATTTTTGAGAGATCCCTTCTTGTTAGCTGGTTCAAAAACATGTGTGTCCAATGACCTATGATGCATTGTGAAAGCTGCCATTGTCCTCATAGCTAAAGGCTGTAATCCAGTGTGAACATATCAACATAAGAGACTAAACAAGTCAACATCCTATTCCAGTTAATCGAATTAAAGGATGTGTTCATCCCCTACCAGATGTGTTAAAAGTTGGTGCCCTACCAGATTCTGATAAGATTAAATTTTAAATTCAGCTTACCAAACTGTTTTTTCTATAATAAACAACTATATTCCTTTTTTGGATATCCCCTAAATTTTAAAAAAATGGCAGTTTTAGTGTTGGATTTCACAAAAATTGCGGTGAGATACTTTAGATATTTCTCAAGTAGGTGTAAGGAGATGAAGGGATTGGGTTTACAATGTAGAAGACAAATGTTAAAGGGAACCTTTCATACTCTATGCTTCATTGACAAATCCATATATTACTTTTGCTGGTGATTATATTTTTGTTATAATGACAAAAACTTAGAAGTCTATGGATTGTTGTGAATAAATATATCTAACTAATTAGAAAATGCTTATATTAGAGGGAGAATAAACCCAAGTGGGATACATGTCATTTATTCATTTAGTTTGTCTATTGTTATAAGATTGGTTTCTTATATTCTAATCACCGGTTTTTAATCTATATTGTCTTCAGATGCAAACATACAAGCTTATCTGAATTTACAATATTCTACAAGATGTCTGATAGCTTTGAGGTATGACTCAATATTTGAAAAGTTGTCTTTTCCTTAGAAGATCTCCGAAATTATTTCTTCGGCAAGTTGATTTTCTCATTGTGGGATTTTCTAGTATGTTTTGATTTTCATAATATTGGTTGTTTGTAGAACTCTTCAATAGATGCAAATGGTGTAAGAAACTATCACCATGTTACCCACATAAATTTAAGTCAGGATATGGCACCGATCCATAAACAAAATAAAAAATTGGTTCCTAACATTGACTACAGTGCATTAAGGGAACCTGGAGCTAAAAATTTAGATCTTTGGGTGAAAGGAGAACTTTATCCACTTGACCCTGTGTCCAAATCTCATCCCGATTTCAAAACAATAACAAGACTATGCCGGTTTGTATGCCATGGAAACAATGGTCTTCTAGGATACTGTAAAAATTTGGATGGTAACCGGATTTCCCTTGAACAAAAAATCCAAGATCTTAGTGTCAAATTAAATCATCTCCATCACTCAAATATGGTTCAGTATCATGAAATCATAAGATTGAACCAAATAATAGAAATGTTGTTTCAAAGACATGTGGATGAACTGCTTCAAGTGAAATCCATCTCAACAAAATATATTGAATTGTTGAAAAATGATATCTATCGTCTCCAAAAGAGACTCTTTAATAAAGGAAACTCCAGTGGGGTTGAGGAATAGATCAAAAGAGTTGAAACCATTATCATGTATGGTAAAGAGGGGAGGTGCCTATAAAAAAAGGTGTTTGGGGTGAAGTCCATATTAGATCCAATTTGTACTGATATTGTGGATTTGTGAAAAACTGTGTTGAAGAAACGTGACATTAAATCAATGCTCAAACAACCAGAATTTGATGCTTTGAGGAAATAAGTAGTTAACCAATTCATTGCAAACTTAAAAATTGATGTAAAGGATGTTCAAGGAATTTGTGATGATAGAGGGATTAGTGGGGAAGCATATGCAAGTCTTTTTAAAGTTCCGAGAGAGGGAATGTTGAATGTCGGAATTAAGAAGATTTTGGTTCCTTGCCCTTTTCATGTGCAAAAGGAGCGTGGACTATGAAACAAAAAAAATTGTTGATTCTTTGGGAGATGCATATCAATTAGAAGCAGTGCATGAAGTTGCAAGTAAGAATAAAAATAAAGTATCAAGTGAAATTATTCCATTAATGAGAAAAAATAACTTGTGGTATGAAATAGAGCAGGTATTACAACTTATGGTGAGGTATTATGACATCTCTATTGAGGAGGCATGTGGGAAATTGATTGTTGTCCTAAAATTGGATGAGATGGAGTTAATCAAAAATGAAAAATATGAAAGAGTTTCAATCACATTAATGAATCGTGCATTATATCCAAACCTTGATAAGACAAGTGATAAATATTTTCAAGTTCAATCTGAAGATCACCTTTTTTGGTTGGGAATTTTTCGTGTCAACAAGGAGTCCCATGAGTCCTTGAAATTTGTTTTCAGAAAAAAAACATCTTTACCATCAATTATGTCTTCACATGATGCAGGGGAAAAATTATATGTGGAAGGATATGGTTCATATTTTGTGGAATGACACCTTGCAACTAATTTAAAAACTCTCAAGTGTATGTACAACATTTCTCATGGTGCAAATGCAATGCATAGTTGCTTATATTGCATGAAGAAAAAACAAAAAAGATCGAAGTTGGAATGGTGGTATTTTGAGCTGTCATCAAAACCTTCCTCCCAACCGTGATCAACTTGATCCAAATCTAGATGCAATGCTTCCTATACCATTGATTAGGGTGCACATGTGCACTTTGCATGCATTTGTGAGAATTTTTGATAAGATGGTGTATTTATCTATTTTGTTTGCATGGAACAAAACCCCATGGGTTGAAAGTAAAAAGTCAATTGAGGCAATTGAATGCATTCTTTCAAAAGCAAGTTTGCATGGTGGACATGTTAAAATTGAAAAAGATATTAAGAGGTCAAGTACATGAGGAAATCTTCCAGCAAAGCCATCAATGTTAGGTGTCAAGGCACATCGTTTTCTTGAAAACAAATGTGGATATGGATGTTGGGGATTGTATGAAGAATTAATTGATGAAGAAGATGATCGCACTAGTGAAGGGCATGAGTCAACTAGAAAGAAGAAATGTTCTTGGAGATCACTTTCATCTTTTTTTCTACTAATGGATAAGGAAAAAATCATGGAAGGTGATGCAATAACCTTTCAAGAAGCTATTACAGACTTCATAAGAACAATGATAGAAGCCTGGGGAGACAACCATATGACACATTATATGGTATGCATATTAATTTTCATCCCACTAGTACTTTCCTTTGTACGTTTCTTTACTTTACATAATTTATTGTAAATTAACTTCATTTCATACATTTGTTTGGTATTCTAAGATAGATTGATGCCAATGTTTGTAGCATCAATTATTTGCACATGGACCATGGTTTGCAACAAAATATGGAAGCTTGGCCATTTGGGGTACACAGGGTATGGAGAAATCACATAAGCTAGCTCGTACCATTTACCATAGATGCACACATAAATGAGGGGGTTCCAATCATTCAGATGTTCTTGTGCAAATGGGTCAAGCATTTTATAGGCGTAAAATAGCTGGATTTAAGAAGAAAAACTACCTTCCAGAAACAACTGAGCTTAGTATAGTGATAAGAACAACAAAGAAAAATAGAAAAAATAAGATATATGATGCTTATGAAGGTGGAGTTGGGACAAGTGCTAGGTATGCAGTCTGTATGTTAACTTTTCTACCCTCTTAATTTAGTAATTTATTGTTTTTAAAGTCTCATTATCATATTTGTTTTTGTAGATGTGACCCTCTATCAATGGGACCTTCCACAAGACATTCACGTTTCCTATAAGTGTATTCTCTTCCAAATAATTTTGTAAGTTGTTAAGTTTATCAACTTTATGAAGCTTATATTTTGTGTGTCAAATAATTACTTAAGGTAAGCTAGAAAAATATTCTTTTTGGTATCAAAATTAACCCAAATCTTGTACATGTCAACAGGTAAAACATGGCCATTTGAACCCCAAAAGTCCAGAAATCCATCTTCCAGATGCTTCATGATTCATTACGTCCAAAAATCCATCTTTTCCCATATCTTAATTTGTTGTAAATGCATCAAATCTACAGAGACTTTGACATGCATTCAATTGTTTGGGTTTATGTAATTCAAATGTTTCACTTTATGGCTATATTCAATTATGATATTGCATGTCCATATTGTAGTGTCTCCACTTCCAATCCATTGACGAAATTGAAAGGAGAGTGATGCAAAGGATTCAAAGATCAAGAAATTATCTAATCTTTTTGCTACTCTAGCTTCTCCTGTCCTCATATTTCTCCAGGTAGGTAGCATATTTGGTGGAGCCACATCAATTAGTCATTTTGAGTCTATCAAATGTCTGAAATATGTAGCTTGACTGTCTAGGTGGGCATTAGCACCCTAACTTTCTGCTTCTCCCAAAGAGAAATTTAGGTCACCTCCCAATATTAGTAGTTTAGTGTTCAAAAGTTTTTTTGTGAACAATTTATCCCATAAAGTATTCTGTTATGAGTGTGGCCCATAGACATTTATTAAGGTGAAGCTATTTTAAAAACCTTCGAAAAGGAAGTCTCCTCCTAAAACAGAATCCATTGCCCATGAATTTTGGAGTTTTTCTTTTTGAGTTTTCCATCCGAGTATTAGGCCTCCCGATCTGCCTTTGGGACTCTAACACAGGAAATCCCAACCTGGGAGCAGGGTGGTGAACAATTTTGTTGCAACTTCTTTGTCTGAGAGAGTTTCTTGAAGGATGATGAAGTCTGGTTGGTTTGTCAAGACCAACCTTTTTAGTGCAAGTTTTTTGGGGGAACTTGCCAAACCCCTACAATTGTAGGTGAGGAATTTTATAAGGGAACCCTAGCAAGGGTTTTCGCTGCTTTAAGCGCCCCAATGATTGATTTTTGTCAGCCGAAGGCAATGTCAACTAAAGATCTGGATTGAGCCTTGTACATGTGGGAGTTTCTTCCACATCCCTTTTTTGTTTTATGGATCTCAGGGTTTGGTCCCAAGCCCTTGTGTTCTGAAATAGGTATGGAAACAATCCTATTGCGGAGTTGGTATATGATAATAGAGTCTTATGATTCTTTGGAAGAAGAGTCTTCTGGTGGAGGGTGGGGGAGAGTGTTGTTCTCTGGATCTGATAGGGGTACTGAGGGGAATACGAGAGGAGAGGGGAGGGGTGGAGGGAGGAGTAGGGGAGGAGAGGGGAGAAGAGCGGGTGTAGGGAGAAAGGGGGGAAGAACTCCATTCAAAACAGTAAATCTAAAATCCTTTGAAAAACCAAAAGCTCGGCGGGAGATAGAGATGTGCATACCCAGAAAGCTGTCGACTAGAAAGTGAGGGATGGCCTCTGACCCTGCTTCTGATGCCTGTCACTCCCTATCAACTGGGGATAATGTCAATCCGTTTCCTTTTTGCAGGGAAGGAGCTTCTATTTCTTCATACCTTGATGCTTCTTTTTCATTTGTGTTGCCTCCTATAGAGGATTCCGTGGAGGGATAGCTGGTCTGGTGTCTTTAGAGATTGGCGTCTCGTTTCTCCTCCAGTTTTTTGCAGTTGGTCGACGATTTCTGTGACCTCTTGAGCTGTAGTTTTAGTCCTTGATGATGTGGCCATATTCATGACATCTTCTACAATGGAAGGGGATTCCTTCATAGTCAAGAATTTGTACCTTGGTTCTTCCCAGATCTGTTAAGTTTAGGAATTCTTTTAGGCCCTCTCTTATGTTTAGAAGGACTAGAATCCTTGCTACCATCATTTCCCCTGTATTAAGAAAACTCATATCTGCAATTATGTGTTGGTTGTGGAGCCTGATTATCTTCCTGATTTAGAGGTCTTTTACTTTCAGCCGTGTTTATACCCCATGAAGTATTTACAGCCCAGAAGTATGTACACTCTTCCACGCGGGGGAGTGCAGAGGGGGGGTACCCCCTCTGCGGGGTCTGGGGGGGATATCCCCCTGGCTGGGGGGTCTGGGGGCAAGCGGGCCCCCAGCGGGGGTTCAGGAGCAATGTCCCTCGAAGCAAAAATTTCCTTGTAAAAGTATATTGTAATTTCATTGTAAATATGGACCATTCATTATAAGGTCGCAAATCTAACGATAGAGATTATGTTAGGGTTTTTTTCCCTAGAAGGCAACCCTCTTTTATGAGGGAAATGTATTGCGGCTATGTAGGTTGGCAAGTATTGTATTCTGAGAGAGGAGACTGTGAG
>SNQJ01S0041826.1:0-10030 GCA_010110895.2 Picea sitchensis
CTTGGAAGTCTTTTGCTTCTTCTGTTTTCTTTGAGAATAGGAATTGGTCCTGCTGTTGGAAGAGCCTTTTGAATCACCATCTTCCTTCTCAGTGGAATCGTCTGGCACTGGTCCTTTACCTCTAGGGTGGACCTTTCTTGACATGCTTCTCTCAGTATGGCCACTGATACGACCATGATTCTGCATCTCAGGTTCATGCTGCATTTGTCGCTATAGGTTGGATAAGCTCTACAGTAAAACTGCATTAATTTCGGTTTGTTTTTCTTGTTCTTTCATCATCCTTTCATTTTCGGCCTTGCAGCTTTGCAACTCAACCATGAGACTCCTCACAGTCTCGGCTAGGTCTGGAGGGGTTCCTATTGCTCTTCTTTCGTCAGACTCTTCACCTCTGTTGTGGGAGCCTTCTCCCACCTCTTGGTGAGTAACCATACTCTGCATCTGTAGGTTCCCATGGCTGATTGTCCGCTAGAGTGAAAAAGGGCAAACGCTGGATATTAGTCAAGAGTTAAATACATTTTTATAATTTGCGCATAATTTATAACTATTTCACATGCATACACAGTCGGGTTCTCATTTTTCAAGTTTTTAATCCTAGACAAGAGAGTCAAGTTAGGGGGTTACTCCTCGTAGGAGTGCTTCGAACGAAGCTTATGTGCAACTCGTTCATGAGCCCAATCAGGTCGAGTGTTGTAATCATGCTCTAATACCACTTTGTAACATACCCACTACCTAAAATCAAACTTTTTCGTTGATTTATCAACAATGAGAATCCCTGAATCTCGCAGCAAGGAAATTCCAAACCCGATCCACAGGTCCTTCTCACCCACATAGATTTTCTTCACTAAGCCGTGATCTTTCCCTAATCTTAATTTTGGGTTTCAGGGTTTCGTGATCCCCGACGTCAAGAGTTTCTGTCCTCTTGAATCCTTGATCTCCGATGAGCAATTTCACTGATACACACCCTTTACGTGTTAGCCCTCCTGGCTATGCTCTGGTCCATGTGACCGCTAATTCATAAGACCGCATCCTTATCCTTCTTTCGGGGTTTTGGGCTTCAAAATCCCGATGTGCTCCAACTCCCATTATCCCTCCAGGCTAGACTCCTGGCCCACATGACCATTATCTCACAAGGCCACAGCCTTGTCTCCCATCGGGGTTTCGAACATCGCAATGTCGAAATGCATAAACATTTTGTCCTCGAAATCCCCGATATCCCGATATGATGTTAGCTTTCGCTAGTCCCCTGGGCTATACCTTTTGGGTCCATACGACCTCCCTCTATATGACTGTAGTCATACCACCTATTGGGGCTTCGGGGTTTCAGATGCTGAAAAACATTTTCCCATGGGATTACCGATCCCTCGAATCCCGATTCTCTGACAGGCTGACAGTTAGCCCCACGATGGCTCCTTCCTCCTTGTCGGGGTTTTGAACTTCACGATTCTGAGATGCCCAAACCTATTGTCACTAGGATTCCCGATATCCCGATGACCAAAATGCCGATAAACAACTTCCTGTTGGGACTTTCCCCGATGGATCTGATTGCTGCCGCGCATCCTCCTTTGATGGACGGTCCTAGTTAACTCTCGGGATTTCACGACTTCTGATGTCCTGGATGCCTTGTCCCTAGGACTCATGAAATGCCAGACTCTGACTCCCTTCAGATCTCTAACACGCATCCCAAGTGAATGGACGGTTCAGATCGTTCCTCGCATTTTTGAGACTTCTGATGTCCTGACTTTCACGACCTCAAGAACTATGATTTCTCGAATGTCGATATCCCAATGTCTAGTGCTCGGATCTCCGGAATGGACGATCGCGTGACATGAGTCCTCTCTCAGATGGACGCCCAAATTTGTGTCAGGGTTTTCAAGGTGGACTTACCCGATCTCCTGTCCACAGGAATGTCGATATCCTAACTCCCGACGCTTCGATCTCCGCCATGTGTCTTCACTAACGGACGGTCCAGATCGTTTCCGGGTAATTTCCCATGGAAATTCCCGATCTCATGTCATCGAGACTTTCGATTTCCCGATATGTGAAACCCCGATGAGCCAATCCTCCTTTTAGGATTTTTCCTTCTGTTCACGAGCTTAACCCTCACGCAAATTCTATCAGATCCGACGGCTGACGGGTATCTACTCAAGATCTGACAACTCAGATCTATCCCACCTCATGCATTCTTCCACTACTTCGTGGATGTGGAAAGATCAACGGTCCAAATGTTCTCATGGACCTTGGGGGGGTATACGATCCCGATTTCATTGCTATTCACGAAGATAGAGAGAAAAAGGGGCAAGGTATGTAACGCCCTTGTTACTTTCGTCAATCCGATGGTCATGAATGACCATGGGTCTTTCGACAGGATCTCATCCGTCGATTTGTTACTTATCCCTATGCGACTACTTCGGGATTTTAAGAGGTCGTTTCTCCTCATACAGAGTTACTAAGGCTTTACGCCTTCACATTTACCTTCCAGGTTCTTGAGGGTTATTTAAGGAAGGTATTTCTATGGGGATGTTCACCCAGGGTATTATCTGAGGCAGATAAGGGTATCATCCTCCCGAGAACCAGTCATGAAGTTTGAATAAGATCAGTACACATATAAATAATGAATTTATGAGGACACAAGCCATACATAGTCTTTCCATATAATATACAACTACTAGTATTGATCGAAATACCACACAGAAATTCTTATAATGAAAACATTCACAGTTCCGCAGCTTATGAGCATAGCTATCAAAATACACATATTTCAGGGTGCCAGAGGCAAAACACTTATCAGAAATAACACCAAGGTTAAGTAACTACTGAGAGGGGTGCTCGTTTCCACCCAACCGTAGGCATAGCGACTCCCAGTGGATTTACCACTAGCCACCCCCAAGCTGAGACCACGATACAATGAGACTGCGTCTCTCTGTCTACCAGTGACTAGGAGCGNATCGCTTCTTCCCCACGCCTTATCCTCTTGCGAGGTTGCGTGTGGCACGATTACCCTCGCGTTGATCAGGCCCGACGGCTCTACGGATAGGCGGTTCACCTCTCCATCCCTCATTAAGCCATCAACCTGCCAGCCTACAAGGCATTAAGTTCAGGGCCAGCGAGCCGCTTTTGATTCTCCGGGCCAGTGGAGTCCAAATACAGTATTAATTCTTGGTGGAAGTTAACGCCACCCACATCCCCTCTCAGCAGTCCTGCAATAAATTCAAAATGTTATTCACATTCATTGACCTCTTCCTCAAGGTCCATTTACATCACATATTCACATTTATGAGTTTGCCATAGTTCTTGGCCAGTCCAGTTATATTTACAAGCTGNATCGCTTCTTCCCCACGCCTTATCCTCTTGCGAGGTTGCGTGTGGCACGATTACCCTCGCGTTGATCAGGCCCGACGGCTCTACGGATAGGCGGTTCACCTCTCCATCCCTCATTAAGCCATCAACCTGCCAGCCTACAAGGCATTAAGTTCAGGGCCAGCGAGCCGCTTTTGATTCTCCGGGCCAGTGGAGTCCAAATACAGTATTAATTCTTGGTGGAAGTTAACGCCACCCACATCCCCTCTCAGCAGTCCTGCAATAAATTCAAAATGTTATTCACATTCATTGACCTCTTCCTCAAGGTCCATTTACATCACATATTCACATTTATGAGTTTGCCATAGTTCTTGGCCAGTCCAGTTATATTTACAAGCTGGGGGAAACAGGGTGTTACAGAGTCCGTGACTAATCTTTTCATAAAGGCTGCGAGTTGGAGTTGTAAACAAAACGTTGCAGAGTGAAATCAAATATTTGTTGCCACCTTTGTTTTTAAAACTTATTTCAATTACCAGATCGTGGATAGAGAGATCGGTATCTCTAAGGGTTTGTACGCTATGAGTTTGTTGTGTCTTCCTTCGTCCATTGATTTGAAACTCATAGATTTACAGAAAATTCAAAGTTGCACAGAGCACAGGGACAATCATACCTTCAATCATTGAGTATCAGGAGAGGAGATTCAACTGAAACAAATCATTGATGGTGGATTTCATTTCTCTTAGTAGCAACAATCTTTGGCAAAGATTCCTCTCATCAACACTAAGTCGAACTCCCTTGGAGCAGTGCCTTCAGGATTAAATCCATGGGCAGGTCGCAATTGATCCCAATGCACAAGGGAAGACAAGACAATGACATTAGCATCCCGATAAATCACAAACTTGAATAGCGGTAGCACCAGGAAATGCTGCGAGCTAAGATTTCTGAGTCGACGATTTCCAATTGTGACGATATTAGGCGATCAATTTGATGCCAGGAGGATGTTCTCAATGCATGGATGGTCCTTTTAACTACTAAGTTTCAGTGGAAGTCTGAGGTCACCACGCACACAAACTTCTGGTTTGTTATAGTCCTAACTCTTTCTTTCCTCTCAGCATGCACTCATTCATCTGGATTGATTTGATTTCCCTCTGTCAGCATTGTTCCCGAGTCTTGGAAGCAAGATTCTTCTTTAGAGAGATCCTTCTTCATTGCATGCGACCTTTCTCCTCTATAGATATGCGTACGAATTTATTCTCTAGCATATGCAGTAGATATGAAAAAATCCACTCACGGATTTCAACTATCATATATTCTCCCCAAATTGAACTCCCAGGTTGCTCAAAGAACCCTCATTCACACAGAGCATATCTCATTCACACAGATTTGAGAATAATAGAGGAAAGGTTCCTTATTTCTTATTCCAGCAAAAGACTGCTCACAATTTGATAAAAAATGTGCTCTTATAAACTATAAGACCCATAAGATTATTTTCATGCTCTGATACCACTATTAAATTCATAATATCGAAAAGAGCAGAAATATAATGGAAATAATAGAAGCAATCAAGAAACCATGATGAATGGAGATAACTAAACAATGGAAGAAAATGCATACTTTATTCATCAATGCTTTTGTAAATAATCATGTACATATATAATACAAAAGACCATAACTGTTATGTAATTGTATAACAATTAGGTTAACTTAACTAACCAACTAACTTATGATTGGTGTTTTAACTTTCTCCCTATAATAGGTTGAAGAAAGTTAGTCGGCTAGGGTTTCTCGAAGAGTTGCTTGATTCTGGTTATTATTGATTAAACATACACTCATCGGTAAATGCCAAGCACAATTTTTTTTATAGTATCAAATAGAAAGACCCAAAATACTTGCCTAGTGTCATAGGAATTTCCCTAGAATTTATTTCAAAATATTTTAATGGCTGAAGTTCTGAACCCCGATGGTGTTTGTGTCGAAGTGATTTCATAGTGAATACAAGCCTAACCTTTGCCATGAAACATAGATTAAAGTGTGAAGGAAATGCATAAGCCAAAGCGGTGCATCTGAAACCTGAGTATTACCTGGCTGTAACAGTTATCCTAGATAATGTAAACCTTTTCTTTCGTAACATTAATAGATACAGGTCTCACTATGTTTCTGCAATTGGGAGCTGAAGACGGAGTAGGTGCAACTTGGGCATAGAGCAACCATACAGCATAAGAGCAAAAAGTATGGAAAACTTTTAATGCTACAAGTTTGGTTAGTCATTGAATCTAATTATGTAATGTGTTGTCTAAAAGCTTAGCTTATTGTGAGTATATGATTTTTTAAAGCTTTCAAAATCTTTTAAACCAATCTTTTATCGTATTATTATGTGGATTTCTAACCCAAAAATTAAATTGATTTTATAATATCCATCATTAAGTTTTAATGTATTTATGACTATGTTTCATATTGATTCACATATTCATCTAATGTATCAATGCATTTTTGTCTATGCTTTATATTGATCTACTGTATTATTGATCTAATGTTATGCTTATGCTTCATATTGATCTACATATGTATCAATGCATTTATGTCTATGTTTTATATGTTTTATATTGAAATGTATCTTGATGTATTTATCTCTATGCTTGATCTACTGTATTAATGTATCAATGTATTTATGTTTATGCTTTATATTGATCTATTGTATTTGATCTACTCTATGGTAGTCAGTCAAAGTATTCATTCATCTAGTATACTTTATTTTGTGTATCTCTCCTACATGGCATTTACTTTACTAACAATATTTTTGTCCCTCTATTAAAAATTGAAAGATAAATGGCAAAACAAGAAAACATGCATATAGAGAAAATATTTATTCTAGAAAGCTTTAGCAACATAGTGAATCAAATCCAACAATCAACCATTATATGACGGAGCCAAGATTAACCTAACAAAAAAATCATGGATTTCTAGTCCCAAAATTAAATTGATTTTATAATATCCACCATTAAAAACCATTTATTAGCTTCATAACTATGATTCCACACTTCTGTTCACATCTACTTAATTCTTTCCTAACTCTTTCCTAGCCATTTATTAGCTACATAACTATGATTCCACACTTCTGTTCACATCTACTTAATTCTTTCCCATGAATTCCTCTATATCTTTTGGTGTACAAGACACTCCAAATGAAATGAGTGAGATAAAACAAACCCCTTAATTCTTTAGCATAAATTTCTCTTCATCTTATTAGCTTCATAACTATGAAGCCACACTTCTGTTCACATCTACTTAATTCTTGTCCATAAATTCCTCTATATCTTTTGGTGTGCAAGGCACTCGAAATGAGTGAGATAAAACAAACCCCTTAATTTAGCAATTTCAATTTTATTTGCATTTAAAAAGTGCATTGTTAAATTTTTTAAGGGATTATGGTTTTATGCACGCTTCTCATTTCGTTAAGATGCATATGGAATCTCTTAGAAACCTCATGCTATCATGTTTATGATTGTGACCAACTGTTCATGTACATGAAATACTTGATAAGTTCAACTCAGAATTAAGGTTGAGAACCTAATAAGTATGCCCAGCAAGTACTTCTCCAGGTGTTTTATGTTTACTTCAGGGGCTTAACTAGGTGTTTTATGTTTACTTCAGGGTCTTGACTAGTTTTTCATTACAGAATTATACGCATTAGTATGTGTGCTAAATTCTGAACTCTTTTGTACTTAAGATTGATATGAAAGGAATACGATGTAATATTATGGAATGTAATATTCATAGAACCTTACATGAATTTCCCGATGCATAAGCATAATTGTAAGCAAGAACAAATCAATATCTTGATGGCTTCAAGTTTATTTCAGGTTGCAGCTTCATCTGCTGAATGAACGAGGGAAAGGTTTTTTCCTAGCTTGACCGTTGCATGGCCGCCTTCATACGCGCGAGGAGTGTGGACAGAAATCTCCTAAAGACAGCAACAGCCATAATCGGTTTAATGTTAAGTCGATCTAAAGCTATGAATACTGACTGTAAATTATTGTATATAACATTTTATGTACTACTCTATTTCTTAGATTAACATTTTATGTATTAGTTTATTTCTTCAATTAAAATCAGATTATTATTTCTCCAATATAGAGTGGACACTTCACTCATCCAATGTTTAGAATGGACACTTCACTGGTAATCATTATAAAGTTCAAAGTGATAGATCCCTGCTGAATGAAATGTTCAAAAAAAAAATTGAACAAATATATACCAATTTTTAACATCCTAGCCACCAAAACTCTCCTTTGTTTAAGCTCTGATAACCAATTAGTAACATACCTAGGCCACCCAAGCTAGGACATACTATGTCATAGAAATAACAATTACCATTTGCATATATATATATGAACATAAACAAAGAGCATATTCTACTAATACACAGATTATTGTTGAAATAATAGTAAGCCTATACATACAACATATATGCAATACTCATCAATATAAACATGTACAAATACCCAACATCTAAATGAGCATAGAAGTGGTACTTAATCTTTTATAGCAGACCACCAACTGCGTGCAAACTTTCCACGAACCTCTCAACCATAGACCACGCTGCTCATCACTCTCAGCAATGGATCACCCCTGAGCTGGGACTAAACTCCACCCAGGTAAAGGGATTCCTAGGCTAGGCTCAGACAATGGGATGTCACACAGTCAATCAGGAAGGATTCCCTTCCAAGAGCCAACTTACACACACAACTCACATACTCTCATTCCCCACATGCTTGTCTCACCACGGGAAGTTTGCACCTTCATTGACCAACAGTGCATCAGTTGCTCTCTTCCCTTCTAGGGCTTTAGCAACAGGCCGAAGAGGAATTCTCAAAGCTATGTAGTTGTTGTTGGGCTCCCTCTAAGAGAAATCACTTCCCCAACAACCTCTCTCACCTAGAAAGAGTTTCTCACGGGCCTAACAACCTGCTTCTTCTTTTCCAGCAAACTCTCTCGCCTGGATAGAGTTTCTCACAGGCTTGACAACCTGCTTCTTCATTCCACGGGCATGACAACCCGCCTCTTCACTCCTCCTAGTCAACCAGCAACAGGCTTAGGTGAAGGTAGCAACCGAAAATGGGTAAGGACATAGAAGATGGCAACAAGACTCGATGTGGACGCAAACAATGGCAGCAAGCCACACTCAGTCTAGAAACTGCATTGGCAAGAACAACCAACCGTTCAGACACAGTACGGGCTCAGGCAGATACAGATGTGTTGGGCTTCACAGGAAATACACGTGATAACTCAAGTATAATTGTGAGTTCCAGAGGTGCGTGCATACTCAGAGGTCGATAATGGAAGTAATGGCTCACTGCGTGAGTGTGTGAGTGCATGAGGAGAATGGCAAGAATGGAAGGAACCCCCAAGAAAAACGTGTTTTCTAAATATAACTACATGTCCCTAATCGAACACTTGTCCTCATGAAGTTGCATGAGTTCCACTTAACATGCATTCCCTTCCCACAAGAACTTAGGATAACATAAGTTATGTCCAACCTTAGTCTTTAGGAATTAATAATATAATATTATTCTTATAGAGATAAGCCCTCAAGTTTATCCCTTTCCCTAGTCTCATAGCCCCATTCCTTTCCAGACCTTTGGACAAAAATACTAATCTATTATACAATAGAAAGTTGGACAAATATTAATCTAGTACACAACTTATTTCCAGAAACTTTGGACAAATAATTATACAGTCTATTTTCAGAAAGTTGAAAGTGATAGGTCATTAGGGGTCAAGTGTCCACTCTAAAAATACTAATCTAGTATATATTTTATTTCCAGAAAGGTTGGACAAATAATAATACAGTTTATTTTTAGAAATTTGAAAGTGATGGGTGCATGATGGGTGAAGTGTCCACTTTAAACATTGGACAAACAATAATATCCTCTACTTATTTCCAGAAAAATTCAAACAATATATTTTCAGAAAAATTCAAAAAGCATGAGCATGATGACTAACTAACTAACTGTCAAAGATTTTGCACTCAAATAATAATATAATTTATTTCCAAAAAATTGAAAATAATGGATCCATGATAGGTGAAATATCCACTCAAAACATTAGACAAATAATAATCTCCTATACAGTTCATTTTCAGAAAAATTCAAACAATTTATTTCAAAAATAATTTAAACAGCAATGAGCAATGAACATGATTACAATTTCTTTTAAAAAAAATTCTAACAGTTTATTTCCAAAAAAAAAATTCAAACAACAGACATGATGACTGACTAACTGTGAAAGATTAAGCACTCTAAAACATTGTATTTATAAAACATTTAAATACAGTTTTATTTCCAAAAAAAACAAAGAATTTATTTCCAAAAAACATGATAGACGGACTAACTCACTAACTGTGAAAGATTACACACTCCAAAACATTGAAATTAAGATGGCTCTGGTTTGAAATTATTGTTGACCTATTTTCGTCTGAGACTAACGGTTAGCTCAGTAGAAACATTGAAATTCGACTTCTTACTTCTGCAGTACTACTTTTAAATGAATTTTATGTTATGACAAATATTGCTTCTACTTGTATCATTTTAACTAATTAAAAATCTAATCACATCTAATCATTTTAATTAGTTAAAAATAAATATTTTTGTTTTAAGATTTTTGTGAACATTGTTTTGATTAGAAAGTTCTTTCCTATTCATTTTATAGGTTTATTGATTTTCGACATTTCGAA
>SNQJ01S0041826.1:13655-28970 GCA_010110895.2 Picea sitchensis
CTCGTACTGCATTTGCGCTGTATATCTGAAGGTTATCTAATTCAAACTTGAGACCCAAATACAGCCTCTTCCATTTCTCAGCCTCTCGTTTTCTGCTACCTTCGCCATCCATGTAATGTCGCGGACGATTCTTAGCACTGGACAGCTCCATTTCGTTAGCTCTAAGCTCGGCCTGAACTGAATCTCTGAATCCAACAGTATCCTTCTTAGACCTTTGAGATAATATAAAAGCATCCTTTTCCTCTATCTCCTTTTGAAGCCTCAGCATTTCTTCCGTAACTCTTCTCAGGGCAGCATCTACATATTTTTTCTCTTGGGCTTCCAATTTCCATTCTTCCATCTCTGCTACCGAATTTCTGAGCATACTCTCTGCCTTATCCTTTTGACGCTTAAGATCTGCTACATACCTGCTATGGCTAATTACTTTCATGCTGGTCTCTGCAACGGATTCATCCTTGATATGAATATCTTCATTATTGCTAAAGCGTTGAAATTCAAGCTGGTTTACCAGTTGTGTTTTCTCGCATTTCCATGCCTCCTCCTTCGAGGCAAAAATTGCAAGTACCCTCTCGTTGGCCTTAAGATCCTCCCGTCTTTTCCACTTCATTTCCTTTATTTCAGACTCCAGCTCTTTAATCCTTCGCTGAAACGATTTTTTCTCGGTTTCCCAACTACAGAACCGCTCAATAATACCAGTTTTCTCTTGGGCCTCATCCTCCATTGAGAAGTTTCTCCGCAAATATCATGGAGTCATTTCCTTTGCTGATAAATATGTGGAAACTGTAAAACTGTAGCAACTAAGGGAAAAACCCATAGGAACTAATCAGTCGATTCAATCTATCGCAGAGGGCTTTATGTGGATTACATTTGAGAGGGCTATTTGAGAATGAGAAAATTGTGTTTCTCTCTGTTTACTTATATTATGATATACTGAGGCCATTGTTGTTTGTTTATTATCTATAACACGCCTATTGCAGGATTTATAGCATGTAAACTGAAAGCTATTAACCTGCGCGAAAGGACTTCTCTAACCTGGCACATATTTCTTTCTGGTCTTATATTCCTTCTCTTTACTAGTAGACAAAAGAGGAGCTCTTTTCATAAAGTTCCCTGAAGCAATCCTGCTGGAATTTTGTCCCTATATTGGTGTCTTTGCATTTGATAAGACTAAAACTTCCATGTACAAATATGTTCCTCTTTTTGTGGAGACTATACAGCGTAACTAAGAGAAATGAGAGAGGCACAAGTTCACCTCGCTTCACTTAATTGGCAGGATTGCATTGAATTGGAAATGCTTGAGGCACAAGTTCACCTCGCTTCACTTAATCGGCAGGATTGCATAATTAGAATTGTATTTGTTGGACAGGTGGTCTATTGATTACTTAAAGGACTAAGTCAATGTAGTTAATAAGCTCATAGATGGATAATGTTAGTCGTGCCGTTTCTGGTGATATGTGGAATCCCACTTGGTTCCTCATTGTTAGGAAGTTATGGCTTTGCAAAGATGGAAGCCCAGAAGAGTGGACAAGAAGCCCTTAGTTGGTTAATGAAGGGCCAAAATTGTTGTAACAAGAAAACCCTAGAAACCCTAAAATAAGGAAGGGAGTTACCTAGCATTGATATAAATACACCTCCACTCACTAGCTCACCAACACACACTTATTCATTGATAATCTATCTTGTCTCACTAGCTCACCAACACACACTTATTCATTGATAATCTATCTTGTGATCTAGTGAATTGTTATGGTTTAGTGAATGGTTATGGTTTATATTTGGTATTTTTTAGGTTGAATGTGGTGGCATTTTTCTGAGGTAACGAAGGTCTGAAGGGTCGAAAGTTTCGGAGCTGCAGAACTTGAGAAAACCCTAGTTTCTTAGGCGTACGCGGGCAAACAGTACAACAGGTAGTGTACATACGTGGGCAGACAATGCAACGGGTAGCGCACATATGCGAGCTAATAGAAGGACAGGTAGCGTACATGTGAAAATCTCATGAAAAATATGAGTAGATGTTATTACCAGGTCCCTAAAGTCTAAAGTAAGTTCCCAGGTCATCATTTATGTTTGTTTTGATGGTTACTTTTCTTATGGTATGGTGAATGCTTGAGGCATTCTTGGTATGGTTGTTGTGATATTTGGATATGGTTTATGTTGGTTGGTTGTGTTGGCTTACTATGGGATGACCTAGGTTCTAACTACAATATACCCAACAAACCCTTCTACCATCGACCCTTTTGGATACCAGAAGGCAACACATCGCACAGAGTGCACTGCTAAGTCTCACCCGAGATGGCTTCTATGGGTGGCTACAGGACTCAGATGTTTGCAGCCTGGGGATGGGATGTGTTTCTCTCGGAGACATTTAACCCACTTATTGTTAACCTTCAATCCTCATTAGATCTTATTCTAGACCACTATCAGGTCTATTCTACTAGGACGGTATTAATCATTCTAGCCGCATTTGATCATAACCAAGTATTCATCTACGGTAAAACACGATTATGATCTAAACACTAGCTATAACATTCATTTATTTAGAACTATTCTACAGATCCCATTAGTTGATTCTTATTGCGCAGTGTTCATCCCTTTAACAAGCAACATATTCATCATAAAAACTCAGTAAAGTAAATGCAATCATAAACACCGCTTACAGTCACATAAAACACAGATATATTGTGGTTCACACCCCCCCGGGGATACGTCCATAAAGATTTGTCGCTTCTGCTCTTTAATCATATTCCTACAAAATCTAGTGCTACACATTGTACATTTCTCCCTCCATTACACACGATCTCCACAGATCGCAACAGTTCTCACAACACTGAGAACTTTTCACTCATCCACTATCAGACTGTCTAAAAAGGCTAACTCACTACTCGCCAACAACCACCTTTACAGTCCTAATACATTCTACTTATACAAAACTAGGACAAAGCCCTTACAAAATCCCTAACCCTGAGCGGATTAGGTTTGTGCACTTTCTCCTTGACTTAATCACGGCTAGTCCTCGATCCAACTGTTGCTCCACGTCGTCGCTTGTCCACTTTCCAACTGCTCCGCAGCAGTTTGTCCACTTTGTAACCTATTTTCTCGACGCTGTTTTTTCCTCTTTTTCCAACGTCGCTTTTCATTTATTTCCGGTGTGCTCCCCTGTTTTCTATCACTGCTTTAATTCCTTCAAAAATTCTTCGATTTTTCCCAAAATTGGCATGTGCCAACAGGTTGGTTGAGTGAGAAGCACTCTTATGTTTGGTACAATACTTATATGGTTGTCATAGTATACATCTTATGGTTACTTGTACATGGTTGAGGATATTCATATTGTATGGTGATGTATGCATGAGGGGCATGCATAAGGTGTTAGATATGCTTCATGTATGACATGGTACAGATCTGCATATGGTTGATGGTATGGTATATGGCACAGGTTGTACATGGTTGATGTCTTTTTCATGATTCACTACTCATAGTTTAAGTATCTTTTGATTCATGACTTATATATGAGATAGTATGTATTATGGTATACACTTGATATATGGTATGGTACAGGTCTAGTGGATTGATGATCAAACATAGGTTGATGAGACTACGATCGATTTAGTGATAGAGATAGTGACAGAAACAAAGCCAGTGACAATGACAAAATAGTGACAGAGTTTGGGACAGTGGCAGAGTCCATGATAGTAGTCTACATTTATATTTTAGAGCGGCAAGATGGGGCAAGGAAAGTGGGTTATAGCCTCCTTCTAGTTGGATCCAGGGAATCAAGGAGTTGGAGCTTCCTTCAGGTTGGAGCCTGAGAACTAGTTGGTTGTATCCACCTTTTGGTTGGAGCTAGAGAATCAGGGAGTTGTAGCTTCCCTCGGGTTGGAGCTTGAGAATAGGGGGTTGGAGCCTCCTTTCAGTTGTAGCTACAGAATTGGAAGTTGGAGCTTCCAATGAATGTCTTCTTCTAAATAAATATAAGAAAAGCATTATGTGGTTTTCACCCATTTGGGTTTCCACGTAAATATTGGTGTATTATGTTCGTGATGTGATGTTGATGTGATTTTGTTTGTGTACATTCTTATGATATATTTATTGGATGCATTCATATATGATACATTAATGATATACTATTAAAAATGATTGATAAATATAAATAATATGTATTATGGTTAAAAGTGGTATTATTGCCCATTATTGATTCACCCCCCCACCTCTCAGTAATCCAACAATTAGTATCAGAGCAGGTCCTTTAAGAAGCAGTTTAACCACTGGAAGGAGATCATGGATTAACCCAGAATTGGGGTACCATGGTTTGATGGTGAGAACTATGTCTTTTGGAGCGGAAGAATGCAGACACATATAAAATCACAAGGGTATGATGTTTGGTGAGCAATAGTAGATGGATACAAAGCACCAGTTATTCACTCGATAGATAAAGATGGAAAGAAACTTGAAGAAAATGATTCAAAGGCTAGCTGCACTATTGAGAATGGTGTGACTTCATCTATATTTACCAAAATCATGCAATGTAAATCTGCCAAAGAGATGTGGGAAAAACTGAAGACTATCGAAGGAGATGTTAAAGCTAAAGAAGCCAAACTTCAAGTTTTCAGAGAAAAGTTTGAATAGTTGAAGATGAATGAAGATGAAAATATAGCAGCCTACTTTCTACGCATCGATGAAATAGTAAACAACATCAAAGACTTGGGAGACGAGATAAAGGAACCAGTTGTTGTAAAAAAGGCATTACGATCTATACCAATGAGGTTTTATCCAAAGATCTCTACTTTAGAAAAAAGAGTGGATCTAGCTATAATGACCATGGATTAGTTGTATGGGATACTTACAGCCTATGAAATGAGAACAAAATAGGACAATCTAGTCAAAAAGGAAGCAACATTCAAGGCATCTAAGAATTCAAATAAAAGGAACAAGCAAGAGCCAAATCCAGTTTGCAAACAAGAGCCAAAGTCAGATTCCAGCAGCGGCGATGAGTCCGAAGATGATGAAGAATTAGCCAACTTCGTCATAAAGTTAAAGACAAGATGTAGGAAGTACAAAGGTAATTGGTCATTTTGCTAATAAATTTCCTTACAAGAAAAAGAAAAGAAATGAAGAAGATGAACCAAAGAGAAAACAAAAAGGCAAGAGAAGCAAAAAGAAGTTTTATAAGAAAAGTATTTGCACCAAAGAAGATAGTTCCTCATCAGATGACGATGAAGACAACAACAATGACACAGAAATAATACTATTCATGGCAATAGAAGATTTTGATGAAGAAATGTTTGAAGGCTTCGAAGAAGAAGTTGAAGAAGCAGAGGTTGATTTAATAGGACAATTGATGAGTTCCATAGAAGTTATAAGAAGGGAAAATAAATTAAACAAGTCACTCCAAGAAAAACTGAAGAAGAATCTCAGAACTCTAAAGAAGTCGAGCAAGAGATTAAAAAGTTGAAATTCCAAGCAGAAGAAGACAAGAAAATAAAAGAAACACTAAGAGAGAAGTTGAAAGAAAAGGACAGAACCATTGAACGCTTAGAGGAATAAGTTGTCACTTTAAAGAAAGATATTCAGAAGGTGGATATGCAACATAACAACACAAATATATTAGAAAACATCATTAGCAGTGAAAGGCCTTATCATGACATATATGGACTAGGATACAGCCAGATACAAACAGAGAAAGGCTCAAGCTCAAAATCAACAGAACAAGAAGCAAATCCTAGAAGTTTCCCTACAGAAGAATAAGACATGGAAGTTCAATAAGAAGATACTTCACCACCTAGAAGATTCAACAATCAATACCAGCCATAGACAAAAGAACCCAAGG
The DNA here is from genome assembly GCA_010110895.2 of Picea sitchensis. Taxonomy (NCBI): domain Eukaryota; kingdom Viridiplantae; phylum Streptophyta; class Pinopsida; order Pinales; family Pinaceae; genus Picea; species Picea sitchensis. The sequence goes on from SNQJ01S0041826.1 coordinate 19,480, forward strand.
TGAAGAAGGATTCAGAAGGGTAGCACCATTCATAAGAGCTTTCTCTCCCAGGTATCAAAATTTATTTCTCGGTTCATGCTATTCATGTAATAAATTTGGACACAAGGTTGTGAATTGTATAGAAAGCATCAAGAATAGAAGCAATGATGAAGGATATACAAGAAACATTTATCCTAAAAGACCTCATGAATATCATAATAGAAACTACAACAGATTTGAGTCATTAAGTAATGAGGTGGAATGTTCCAAGTGTAACAATTTTGGACATTTAGCTAAGGATTGTAGACTCACTCTTCCTCTAAGAGAAACGAAGTATATCCACAACAGTTACAAGTCGGAACCACATAGGATATGGGTAAAGAAGTTAGATCAGTTCAATACTGAGGAATGCAACTTTTCTCTACAAGCTCAACACAAGAAACGAGGATGGTATGATGAGAGTGGATGCTCAAAGAATATGACAGGTGATGAAGACATATTTCTGAGTTTGAAGAAGGAAAGAGATGGGTCTGTGTCATTGGGGAATGACAAATCAACCACAATCATTGGAAAAGGCACAGTAAAATTGGGAAGCAAGGATGCCACTGCTGAAAAGGTCTTATTAGTTGAAGACATGAAACACAACTTGTTAAGTGTTAGTCAGATGTGCAATCAAGGACACAAACTTGTGTTTGATTCAAGGAAATGTGAAATAAGAAAAGAAAAATCAAACAAGTTATTGGCCACAACAATAAGAACTCCAAGCAACATATAAGTGTTGAATGAAATTGAAAAGGAAAAGTGTTGTTTAGGAAAAGAAGACGAAGACTAGATATGGCATAGAAGAATGGGTCACATAAATTTCAACAATCTTGTCAAGATCAACAAAAAGGAAGCAGTAAGAGAAATGCTTCAGATCTCAAAACCAACAGACATCTTATGCAAGCATTGTCTACAAGGGAAGAAAACCAAGACCGAGTTCAAAACAAAAGATTACTCTATGAAAAAGCCACTTGAAATGGTGCATATTGATCTAGTTGGACCAACTAGAACAAAAGGATTAAATGGTGAACAATATTTCATGCTACTAGTGGATGACTACACAAGAATGAAATCACTGTGTTTTCTCAAAAATAAGTCAGAAGCGTTTGAAAACTTCAATATCTACAAAGAGATGGTTGAAAATGATATCGACTTGAAAATCAAGTCTCTGAGATCTGAAAATGGTGGAGAATTTACATCAAAAGAGTTTATGGACTTTTGCAGTGAACATGGCATAGAAAGGAAGTTCTCTACAACTAGGACACCTAAACAAAATGGAGTTGTCAAAAGGAAGAACATGAAAGTACAAGAAATGGCCAGAACCATGTTGATGGATTCAAAGTGAACAAATATATTTTGGCCACAATAAGTACACACAACAATTCACATCCTGAACAAAGGAATGCTCAGAAGAAAAACTGATAAGACTCCCTACGAGCTATGGAAAGGAAGACCAGCGAATGCGAAGCACTTCAGAGTTTTCAGAAGAAAATGCTATATCAAAAGAGAAGATGACAAAAAGGAAAATTGTGATTCTCGAGTTGACAAAGGAATATTGGTTGGATACTCAAGCAAAAGGAAAGCATATGAATGCTTTAACTAGAGGCTCAAAAAAATAGTTGAAAGCATCAATGTGATAATTGATGATTCTAATGGGCGAAAGAAGAAGGAAGGAATCAAATAACCAGAGGAACGGGTCCATGAAGAAGAAGAAGAATAAGGAAGAAGAAGTAGAAGAAGAATATGAAGAAGAGCAACCAGACACAGAGCAAGAAGAAGAGCAACAAGAACTTCAATCACCTCCAAAGACACCTAGTAGACAAGTACTAAAGAATCATCCATTAGATCAAATCATTGGAAATAAATATGCAGGGGTTGAAACCAAAAGAAGAATTAGTTCACTAGAGCAACAACAACTAGCACTTCTATCTACTATCGAGCCAAGCAATTCTGAAAAATCCAGCAAGGATGAATATTGGGTCAAAGCTATGAATGAAGAGTTAGATCAAATTGAAAATAATGACACATGGGAATTAGTTCCAAGGCCAAATAATAAGAATGTCATTGGTACAAAATGGGTCTTCAAAAACAAGTTGAACGAGGACAGATAGGTTACCAGGAATAAATCAAGACTGGCATGCAGAGGATACTCTCAAGTTGAGGGTATAGATTTTGAAGAGACGTTTTCTCTGGTTGCTAGAATGGAATCAATAAGACTAATCCTATCTTATGCTTGTTCGAAAAACATCAAAGTGTATCAGATGGACGTGAAATCAACATTTCTGAATGGAGATCTAGAGGAGGAAGTCTATATTGAGCAGCCTGAAGGATTTCAGTTGACAGAGAAGGAAGGATATGTTTGCAAGTTGAAGAAAGCACTATACGAAGTCAAGCAAGCACCGAGAGTGTGGTATTCTAGACTAGACATATATCTACAGAAGAAAGGCTTCAGGAAAGAAAATGTAGATAGCAATAATCATTGAAGTTTATGTATATGATATCATCTTTGGAAGTGATGATGACGGAATGAGTCAAAATCTTTCCAGAGATATGCAGCAAGAGTTTGAGATCTCATTATTTGGAGAGTTGGCATTATTCTTAGGAATTCATATATGTCAGAGCAATAAAGGAATCTCCATCTATCAATCAAAGTATATCAGATAAATGTTGAAGAAGTTTGGGATGACAGATTGTAAACCGGTTGGTACTCCTATGCAAATAAGTTGCAAGTTGAGTAAGAATGATGAATCCAAGGATGTAGATCAAAGGTAGTACAAATCAATGATTGACACTTTACTCTATGTGACAACTTCTAAACCAGACGTAATGTAGGAAGTTGGACAGGTTGCACATTTTCAAGAAACACCAAAGGAAACCCATGTTTTAGCAGTAAATAGGATATTCGGGTATCTCAAAGGCACATAAAAATTTGGATTGTTGTATCCAAAAGGAAAAGAGCTATCTCTTGTGGCCTACACAGATGCAGATTGGGCATGTTTCATTGATGATAGAATAAGCATGAGTGGAGGAGCCTTTTAACTGGGTGAGTGCCTAGTATCGTGGTTCAGAAAGATATCAATATATTTGTCCACAGCAAAGGAAGAATACATTGCAGCAATAGCTTTTTGTACTCAAGTTCTTTGGATGAAGTAGACATTGTAGGATATCCAAGTGAATTATGATGAGCCCATTTCTATACTTCGTGACAACACCAGCGCCATTAGTATTTCAAAGAATCCAGTTATGAACTCTAAGAGGAAGCACATTCCGATCAAGTATCACTTCTTACAAGAGTAATCTACATAGAAGAACATCAAGGTAGAGTATGTTGGTACAACGGAGCATATTGCAGATATCTTCACCAAACCACTTGCAAGTGAACCATTCGAGTATCTGCGATAGAAACTTGGTGTAGTTTTTTCCCCATAGTGATCTATTTCACATCAAGCTTAATTGGATAGGGGGAGAGAAGGCTTGAAGAAGTAATTTTTGAATGATTTTCATATATACTTCAAAGAATTACATGAGGAAGCACCGTGAGAAAAAGAGTTTGTAGAAAGGGGGAGCAGCCCCACAGGGGGAGAGATACTCTTTTCCATTGATGTCAAATGGGGAGAGATAAATCAAGTCATGGAAACGAAGATATAGAGGTATGCAGTCACAGAGGAAGCATGAGCACAAGGATTGCCATGCCTAAGTGTTTCCATCAATGCCAAAGGGGGAGATTGTTGGAAAGTTGGCCTATTGATTGTCATTGATGTCAACCCTTGGATAGTGGTCCTAGATAATGATGTCATCCCCTAGAAAGGTCGATATCAATCCTTGAAGAATTATGGTAGCAGTGTTAAAAGAGGAATATCTACTTAAAGGACTAATTCAATGTAGTTAATAAGCTCATAGATGGATATTGTTCGTCATGTCATTTCCGATGATATGTGGAATGCCACGTGGTTCCTCGCGGTTAGGAAGTTATGGATTTGCAAAGATGGAAGCCCCAAAGAGTGGACAAGAAGCCCCTAGTTGGTTAATGAAAGGGCCAAAATTGTTGTAACAAGAAAACCCTAGAAGCCCTAAAATGAGGAAGGGAGTTACCTAGCATTGGTATAAATACACCTCAAGGAGTCACTCACTAGCTCACCAACACACACTTATTCATTGATAACCTATCTTATTATCTAGTGAATTTGTATGGTTTCGTGAATGTTTATGGTTTATCTTTGGTATTTTTTAGGTTGAATGTGGTGGCATTTTTCTGAGATAGCAAAGGTCTAAAGGGCCGAAATTTTTAGAGTTTTAGAACTTGAGAAAACCCTAGTTTCTGAGGTATATGTGGGCGGATAGTACAACAAGTAGTGTACATACATGGGCTAATAGTACAATAGGTAGCATACATATGTGGGATGATAAAAGGACAGGTAGCGTAGATGTGAAAATATCATGAAAATTTTGAGTAGATGTTAGTACCAGGTCCCTGGAGTCTAAAGCAAGTTCCCAGGTCATCATTCTATAGGTTCATATCAGCTATAGAAGTTCAGGTATGGTTACATGTTTGTTTTGATGGTTAATTTTTCTTATGGTATGGTGAATGCTTGATACATTCTTGGTATGGTTGTGATATTTGGATACGGTTTATGTTGGTTGGTTGGATGAGTGAGAAGCACTCTTATGTATGGTATAATACTAATATGGTTTTCATAGTATACATCTTATGGTTACTTGTACATGGTTGAGGGATATTCATATTGTATGGTGATGTATGCATGAGGGGCATGCATAAGGTGTTAGAGATGCTTCATGTATGACATGGTACAAATCTACATATGGTTGATGGTATGGTATATGACACATGTTGTACATGGTTGATGTCTTTTTCATGATTCACTACTCATAGTTGATGTATCTTTTGATCCATGATTTATATATGAGATAGTATGTATGTTGGTATACACTTGATATATGGTATGGTACATGTCTAGTGGATTGATGATCATATATAGATTGATGAGACTATGATCGATTTATGACATAGTTGGTTCAGTGACAGAAGCAGAAGCAGTGACAGTGACAAAATAGTGACAGAGTTTGAGACAGTGGCAGAGTCCGTGATAGTAGTCTACATTTATATTTCAGGGCGACAGGACGGGGAAATAAAAGGGGGTTGTAGCCTCCTTCTAGTTGGATCCAGAGAATTAGGGAGTTGGAGTTTCCTTCAGGTTGGAGCCTGAGAACTAGGCGGTTGTAGCGACCTTCTGGTTGGAGCCAGAGAATCATGGAGTTGTAGCTTCCTTCAGGTTGGAGCCTAAGAATAGGGGGTTGGAGCATCCTTCTAGTTGTAGCTGGAGAATTGAAAGTTGGAGCTTCCAATGAATGTTTTCTTCTGAATAAATATAAGAAAATCATTATGTGGTTTTCTCCCATTTGGGTTTCCATGTAAATATTGATGTACTATGTTCTTGATGTGATGTTGATGTGATGTTGCTTATGTTTACATGCTTATCATATATTTATTGGATACATTCATAGATGATACATTGATGATATACTGCTGAATTATATAAAAGAGAAAAGGAAAAACTTTTTTAATATGCTACATAGATAACTTTAATAAACAAAAAAACACCAAAATACAATATTAATTGAAATAAGGAATGAAGCACACAACAATACAAAATTACTTGAAATAAGGAATGGGAACATTATGAGTCATAGGAGAAAAGGTCACCCCAAATATGTGGAAATGGGGTGGTAAAAACTATTTTTCTTAGAATACACAACCTACTCCGTAAACGATTCACACTTGATTGAGATGATTAAAAGTATAAAAGTTTAATAGGAAGCTAACACTTGATGTGAAGCTATTATGCTAAGTGGAAGAGATGGATTAAGTTGCTAAATGGAAGAAACGGATTAAGTTGAATAAAATAATTCCATGTCTTGAATTTCCATATTTAATAAATGGAAGAAATGGATTAAGTTGAATCAAATAAGTTCATGTCTTGAATTTACATATTTAATACTAGGATTGATTCTTTCAAAAAGATATGGTGAAAAATAACAATAGAATTGGCTAAGAAAATGATTGTTAAAAATAGAAACTAGGTTTATAATTTGAAGAGATGGATTAAGTTGCTAAATGGAAGAAATGGATTAAGTTGAATAAAATAAGTCCGTATTGAATTTACATACTTAATGCTAGGATTGATTCTTTCAAAAACAATATGGTGAAAATTAACAATAAAATTGGCTAAGAAAATGATTATTAAAAATAAAAACTAGATTTATAATTTGAAACATGTTGAAGAAACTAAGTGTATGGTTTGAGGAATGTTTTTTTTTAAGCATCATAACTAATTCACCTAATGTTTTATATTGTTTTCACTATAACATCTCTATTATGCATATAACTATATAACATCTCCATTATGTATATAACTATTTTGTAGTCCATTTCTTTTAGGGGTTAGTTTTAGCAATTCCATTTTTATTTGATATATTTGACATTTCTATTATGTATATAACTATTTTGTAGTCCATCTCTTTTAGGGGTTAGTTTTAGCAATTCCATTTGATATATTCGATACCTAAATAGATATTTAATATTTTGTGATTTTGTGTGGGTGTTAATTCTAATTCTATTAGTAAGGATTTTACATTGTATACAAATTTGAATATTAAATTTATTTTGTATATTAAAATTAAAGCTTCTTTAAAAAGCATGACCCACCATATACAATAAGGTGTAAAATTTCATACACTTTTATACATTGTGTTGTAGTAATTTTTTACATGTTTAGATTTTTTATTTTGAAATCTCTATTAATTTGGAATTGTTTTTGAGGAGCAATTTTTTCCATGAGTACTTGATGCACAACTTAATGCATGTAAAAAACACACATCCTCTATGCCAACTTCCTTCAACCAAAGTATACACAATAAGGTGTAGAATTTCATACACATTTATACATCGTGTAGTAATTTTTTCCGTGTCCAAATTCTCTATTTTGAAATCTCTATTGATTTGGAAGTTGTTATTGAGGAACAAGTTTTCCACGAGTACTTGATGCATAACTTCATGCATGTAAAAAAACACCCATCCTCTATGCCAACTTCCTTCAACCAAATTCTACTCATTAAGGTGTAGAATTTCATACACATTTATACATCGTGGAGTAATTTTTTTCATGTCCAAATTATCTATTATGAAATCTCTATTAATTTGGAAGTTGTTTTTTAGGAGCAATTTTTTCCATGAGTACTTCCTCTATGCAATGTAAAAAAACACCCATCCTATATGCCAACTTCCTTCAACCAAGCCAACCTTTGTGACCCATCAATAAAGCGTATAACACCCATAATAGGGTCCAAGGGGTACCACCTCTAGCAACCTCCTTTCACCATTGAAAAGTAAATTTGATGGGTAGTGCCCTTGTAGGGTTCAAAATAATTCCACTTGGGGTTTGAGGCAATTCCCCAAAGCCTCAACAACATATGCTATAGAAAATCCTAAATGGATAAAGTTCCAGAGCTCACATACACACTCAATTGGTAGCATGCACACACTCATCATCTAGGCACATGCTAAGAATGTCATTTGTCTCTATGAATGTCATAGAAAACTAACTAGTTATGTGTGTCAACAACAACATGTGACATGCCACGAGACAAACACTCATCAATAATCACAAAATCAAACCATGTAACAACTAAATCTTGATCTTGTGACTGAAATGTATTGTATAATATGTATGATACAAAGCATAGAAAAAAGGTATATATTCTCTCTCACACTCTCTTTCACATAAAATTGTATAGAACATTCTTATAACGCTACAAATTTCAATATGTTCTAAATTATTGTGTGCATTTTACTCATGTATTTTTTTGCTTTTTGTTCATGTTGTAATGAGTATAGTGTATTTAGGTTGTTGTATCACTTGTATTTTAGAATCATATGATCGTTGTGCTTTGTGAACCTTTTTTGGAATCATTATGAATGATATCTATGTAATTTTTATAAGAATTGTATGTGTTACTACTCTCCTACTACTATGCAATTGTTTATCCATGTACCTACATGTACCTAGTGATGCTTTTGTATAATAGGTCAAATATATGATATTCACACTTTATAATCCTGAATCAATATAAGTTACATAAAGAAATAACTTTTGGCTACTCGCATGTTGCACATTTTTCCTTTCTTAGGGGTTCACAATTTAATACAATGATATTAAATTTAAATATAACTCTATGCCAATTGTTACTTTCATATTGAAACCTATAAAGTTTCTTGTTACCAATATGCATGTATCTTGGTGGTCTTCTTGGACCATTTCAAAAATATTATAATATTGATTTTTTTGGGTCCTAAATTTTTAGATTTAGCATTTTGTTATGAAATTTCCGTGAATCAGCATTCTAAATACGGCTCTTTTGAGAGATAACTACCACCATTCTACTCTTTGTATTTGTACAATATTTTCACTATTATTTTATTAATAAAAAATAATTTTAATTATATCTTCATTTATTTCTCAATATAATCAAAGTTTATTCATTGAATATAATGATGTGGATTTGATTAATGTCATGATTAGGAGGTATATTGTTTTCTTTTTAAAGATTAAGGGTGAAATTATTTCAATCTTTGTCCTTTCTCAAATTAGCCATCCAAATAATCTTTTTTTTTTCTAAAAACACATTAAATTAATAATAACATAAGTACGGTGAACCAATTTATTCACTTATTAAAATTATCTAAGCCAATCATCTATGCTTTTTAAGATATTTCCTCTACTTCAAAATAATGAAAACAATGATGCTACTTGTTACTCAGCTTTTTAAGATATTTCCCCTACTTCAAAATAATGAAAACAATGATGCTACATGTTATTTATCCCTTCTATAGTTAGAACATCCTACATGCATCCTCCAAGGTTGCTTTACATTACACAAAATTTTGATGATTGAAATCTCAAACTCTATTGTTATTCTTCTTAACAACTTTTGGATCTGATTTAAAGGAAGCAACGCTAACACTTTATTGTGAATTTTACTGAAACAATTGTTAACAAACAATGTCTTTCATAACTTTCATCATCGACAAAGTTGCTCAACTATTGTTTCTGTAGTTTTATATCACTTAAATCAACATACACCAATGTCCAATGTCTTTGATAACTTTCATCATCAAGAAAGTTGCTCAACTATTTTTTCTACAATTTTATATCACTTAAATAAGCATACACCAACCACTTAAGTGACACTTTAGTGATATGGTTGTATTAGTAATCATGTATACACAATTAATTATGTGTATGTAAGGACCTATGTTGTGTAATTAACATGGTGAAATACTTTTGTGTATGCAAAAGCTTGTAAAATACCCTATGATCCAACTTTGTAACAATATATTATACTAGTAATTGCTCCTTTTGGTGCAAAGAAATATTGTCATCTACTAGTAATTT
>SNQJ01S0041826.1:41715-52920 GCA_010110895.2 Picea sitchensis
CCAATTTTGGAATCCAATTAATTTTATGAATTACCTCTCATTGGATTCTAATTGCATCGATCTAGAATAAATCTACACATAATGAAATTTTCACTCTCTCATCCACTGACTGATTTATTCTTGCACCTAGTTTCCACTAAGCACTCTGACACAGTGGTTGTACTACTCTAATTATTCATAGAATAATTCTTGGAGACAATGCACCTTACCTTGATATATGCATTATGGCCCTCTTTATTAGAACACTAGCTTCTTGGATTCCTAAACCCTCACAGTTGCACTTGGATTCATATCTTAACATTGTTCATTCTTGGCCTTTGATCATATTCAGAATAATCCTTGACATAATGTTCTCTCCTCAAGTGTCTTTTCTCATCCTTGGTTCAAGGTTCAAACCCTTTTATCTTCTTTATCCTACTTTACCTTTATTTTATTTTATAAATAATAAAAAATATTTTTATTTGTGGACCCAACCAACCATACCAGTTTCCACTTGGCACCACCACAATGGCCCATGCCTCTATCGGGTTCCATATCCCCTTCCAATATTCCACCTAGAAAATATTCATTAGTTGCAGGGATGGGACGTTCCCATCCCACACCCATTTTCCTCGGGCGCACGCAACTTTCATGCTCCCAGATCTAATGGTGGAGATGATCGATGACCCACAAATATTTTGCATCGTCTAAATTATCGAGCGTTAACAACCCTCTATGATGCAATACCACTAACCACCCAGGGATACATGGCACTTCCCCATTGATTTCATATCCCTAGCAAAGTTTTCCAAACTGCTCAGCTAACCATGCAATACCACTTATGGTATCGGTCTATACCATGGCTTGTCACCCCGCCACATTGGTATTCCACCTATTCACTAGCCTACCACCATGGAAATCCATGTCACCACTACCACGTCACTTGACACATGGCCTCCATGTCACCACTGACATCATGTATGAAAATTTTCCAAATTTTCCAAAAATCATAATTTCCCAAATTTTTTAAAAATGCATATTTTCAAATTTTTTTCATGGACACCATGGAAGCTATTAAATTAAGCTTCTTATGGATAATTTTGGCCTTGTGCATGTTGTTTTGACCTCTGCACCTGAAATTTGACACTCCTGCATTGATTTCTCAATGAATTTCACTGCTTAAATTAGGGCTTTTGCCCAATTTTAACCCTCTGAACTCAAATTTCACAAATTTATAGACAAATTCCCCAACTTTTGCCTGGAACTTTTGATAAACATTTTTCAAACACCCTCTAAACTTTAAATCTACAATTCCATCTTCCACATATTGTTTCTGACCCTTACATGCTTGGTGTTGAACATGTGGCTCTGATACCAATATGTAACATACTCATCCTCCAAGATGAGTCCCATCGTTGTGAAAATGACTTATTCTATTGAATATGAATTTAAAAATGCCCCATACCTATAAAATAAACCAAGGGGTAGTAGGCCCATAATTTAACATGCATATAATAGAATATATTAAAATGTGAATGCAACTATTCAAGCAAAATATAAACACACAAAATTCATACAAAACATTTATACAATGGAATAATAATATTAAAAATACCAGAGAACTTATTTGTTTATAAATATAACCAACTAGCTACATATGAAGAATGAACCTCCCAACCATATGCGTTGTTGTTCATTTTCTCTCATTAGTAGGCCACCCCCAAGATGAGGCTATGAGTCCATAAGGAGATATGACCCTCTTGGTTGTACACTCTCCACATTCAGCAGTCCTAAACCTAGGTTCTACTCCAACAATAGTTCCAATCCACCAACTCGCTTCCCCACAACCTGCACAACCCAAGGAATGTACCCCCTTCACTAATTTCACTCCATTGGTATGTACCATTCATTTATTAGGGCTTCCAATGCATTTGTTTTTCTAGAAAATATCTTAGTTGGGGACTCTAGGAACTCTCAGCTGCATTAGGAGTTTTCATGGTAGCCTTAACAAGGCTCTTGAATGATTTCCTCAATTGAAAAATGCACTACGGGATTACATCCCATTTTACAGAAATACAAGCCACATTTCCAGCATAAAACAAAGCCAAACAATGGTTTCCTTCCATCATACCATGGTCAATGCTCTTCCCAACACTCAGCTCCCCTCTTTCTGTCCAAAAACTACCTATAAAAATTGTCCCTTTTTCCCATATGAATTTCTTTCTTTTCTCTTTCTTGCTTGACTCTCCCTCTTCCCAAATATGATTGTACTTCAGCCCCATGCTCCCAATAACTATGGGATGTGACTACTTACAGCCACCCTCATATATGAGTTTAATGATTGGCCTTAGGAACACTCAACAACAAATACAAGATTATACACAATGATAATAATTTTAGGAATGTGGGTTGTATTAATACCCATGAATATTCCCCCCTTAGACCCCTTTCTCTTGTGGAATCATATCCCCCATCGTGTCCATCCCTCTGGTATCACAACCAGTGATTACTACTCTTGTTAATCATTTCAATGTACATAATACATAGTTTTTCCATTGGCCATTGTAATCAATACAAGCTCTTCACCCCGACATATCAACTCACCAGCTTAATTCATATTTATACAATATATTATAATTTGTGGGAATTAAAACTAGGGATGTTACAGTTAAGTTCATTGTTGAAAATTTGGTGTAATAGTTCTCCATGTTACAACCAAATTTGGTCATTTATTAACCCATGCATTGAATTAAGGCACATTCATACTTCGATTCAATGGTTGGCATTTCCCTTAACCAAGTTTTAAATCTTGTTTCCTTATTCATGTGTCTGGATAAGTAAAAATCATGTACAACACGCAGGTTGCTAGTTAGCAACCTACACATGCACTCAAAATGGCCCAAAGAAATAAAAAGTATGAAAAATATATGGGCCTCAATTGGAGATCATAAAGGCTATACAACTATATAGCGTTGATATTGAGCCCCAACTATTGGTGCTACTTCCTAAGTTTATAAAAAGAAGGTTCATAGTTGGAGAAAAGGGCAATTCACCCTAATGTGGAAATTATAGCCTAATCTTTATCAGTATCCATTGGCCTTAATCCTCATCTTGATAATATCCCTACATATTCTCCAAGTCTGACATATTCTCCTCTATAGTTTGTTGAGCCACTCCTTAGTTCCTCAATGATTTGAGATTTGATTCCTTGTCTGTGGCGTACCCAACTCCCTTATTGGGCACATCACTAACCAAATTGACTTAATATAATGATGATACCATTTAAAAATGAATGTGTGAAATGAAAATAAAAATTCTCATGAAACCATTGATAATTTCAATTTTGTGAATGCAAACAACAACATTTACACACTCATAAACACAAATAAAATTCAACAATTAGACAAAAATTAAACACAGTGGCCATAACAATTATCTTTATCAATATTTACACAATTGGGTGTAGACAACGGACGTTCCACCAAACCATAGACTNCTTTTAATTTCTTATCTAGGGTGCACATTGGCTCCACTTGAAAGTCCCCATCGTGCTCCACTTGGATCACAGTCCAATCAATCATGTGGTTAGGATCAAGCACATACTTCTTCAATAAAGAAACGTGAAAAATATTATGAATACTCATGGATGTAGGAAATGCAATCATGTCTACTATAAGACCTATTATTTCTAACTCAAACGACCCACAATATCTCACTACCAATTTTGAAAAACTTCCCAATTTCAGTGAGCTCGCTTTTTCCTTTATTTTTAGGAACACATGCTCTCCCACTCTGAATTCCCTATGTGCCCTGCCTTTATTTGCATAATGTTTATGCATGTCCTATGTAGTATTTAAATTATGTTTTATCTTTACCATTTTCTCTTCCATTTCTCATAGAAGTTCTGGCCCAATAATGGTTATGTCTGCTAGGTTATCCTAGCTCACTAGCATGTTGCATTTTCTTCCATAAAAGGATTCAAACAAGCTCATCTTTAGCAATGGAAACTCAACCAAATGAAGATAGTCTTCCCACCTTTAAGGATTTTCCATTACATACATTCTCAATATATCTTAAATTATTTGTTTAACCATGTTTGTCTTCCCATCTAATTATGGATGATACGTTGTGATAAAATCTGGATTTTTCTCAAATCATTTTAACAACTCTTTCCAAAAATTTCATGTGAACTTGAAATATCTATCAAACATTATTGCCTTAGGCACACCATGTAGCCTATCAATTTATTGCATATAAATCTATCCAATGTTGGCTTCCTTATGAGTCATCTTGACTGGAATAAAATGTGCAACCTTTGTAAGCTTGTGCACCACTACCATTACGAAATCATGATATTGTTAAGAACCAAACATCAAATTATCATAAAAACCTCAAAATAAGTACTCAACTCCTTGACAAAGAGATAAATTCAAATAATAATCCTCTTCGAGGGGGAAACCTCCTTATACATCATATGAATTCATAAATACAATATGATTCCAAATGAAAAGGTCTCCTTGGTATATATAGGAGACTAGGAGGTACAATTACAACTGATCGACCCAAGCCGGCATAAATAAAATAAAAATACTAATGTAATATGACCCAATTAAGGGGTAATGTGCCATGATTTAGGGCCTAACATGCCCCTCCCCTTCATACAAGTGTTGTCCTCAAGGATTGAGTAGTTTTGGATGCTTCTATATAAAAGACTCATCTTCCCACATGGAATCTTCAACAGGTAGTTTCTTCTACTTAATGAGATACTATGAAATTGATCTATTCCTTAGCTAGTGAATTCTTATGTCAATGATAGCTTCATGCTCCAATATGATTTTTATTTCCTCTTCAATTTCTAGCAATATAGTTTGAACTGGGATATTGTCACCTACAACCTTTTTTAATCACGAAACATGGAAAATTGGGTGTACTCGCAAAGATGCAGGCAACTCCAATTTGTATGCCATAGTACCAATATTTTGAAACAAATTATAAGGGCCATATTACTTCAGTGATAATTTAGTATCCTTCTTATCTTGATTGAGAGACATCTATTTGTATGGTTGTAGTCTTAAAAATAAACAATCCCCTACTTCAAAACTTATTTCACTACGATGTTGATCTGCTTGTTGTTTCATGCGATTGTGCCATGATCAGGTTGTCCTTTAAGAGTTGGAGAACTTTTTGCTGATGCTCGATGTGATATTACACTTCTTGAAACTTATATTTTTCTTTTAGATAAGAAGTGATGGACGGTGGGTGATATCCATAAAGCACCATAAATGGTGTCATTTTTGTTGTAGTATGAAAGGAAGTGTTATACCACCATTCTACCAAGGGTAACCACTTGAACCATTGTTTTTGTTTATCATAGACAAAGCAACGAAGGTATCCTTCCATACATTTGTTCACTATCTCAGTTTTTCCGTCAAATTGAGGATGATAAGATGAGCTATGAGCCAATTGAGTACCCAAACAAAAAAATATTTTTTTCCAAAAATGTCCATTGAAGATGGGATCTCTGTCACTTACAATAATCTTTGGGCTTCCATGTAGATTTTGAACTGTCTCCATGAATGTGGTAGCAACTATACTAGCTTTGAAAGGATGAAAGAGTGCACAAAATTTTTCATACTTGGTAAGTCTATCAACAATCACCATGATGACACTCTTTCGTTCAGACTTCGGTAACCCTATGATGAAATCCATGGAAACCTCCTCCCAACACTGACTTGGAATGGCTAATGTTTGTAAAATACCTGGGGTCTTAAATGATTCCACTTTATTTTTTTGGAAAACCAAACATTCTACCACCAACATTTGAACATCAGTTTTAAGTCCATCCCAAAAAAATTCCCTCTTGACCCTGTGATAGGTTTTCAAAAATCCTGAGTGCCCTCCTACCGGAGAGGTGTGCAATTATAAAAGTACCTTTTGTTTGAGTTGGGAGTTCTTACATAAATATAAGCGATATTTGTACCATAGTGAATCATTTTTCCATGTAAATGTATCGGGTTCATTGGAATCCCGATGCAACCTTTGAATGAGAGTCCACACTTCTTCGTCATTCTTCCATTCATCCCTTGCTTCTGTTATCCAATCAGGTTGGATGATAAAGATAACACAGATAAATGCTTCAACATTTTCATCCTTTCTTGAGAGTGCATGTGCCACAACATTTTTCTTCCCTTTTTTTAGATGATTTCAAAGTCATAACCCAACATCTTGTTCACCCACTTTTGTTGCTCTTCTAAAGATAGTCTTTGTTACAAGAAGTATTTAATACTATCATGATTTGTTTTGACATTGAAGTGCCTACCTATTAGGTAAGGGTGCCATTTTTAAATGCATGTAGTATTTCCATCATTTCCTTCTCATAAATGGGTTTGTGTAAGTCATTTCCCTTGAGTGGTCGACTTTCAAAAGAAAGGGGCCTTCCTTCTTGTATTAAAACAACACCAATTCCATTTCTCAAGAGATCACATTCCACAATAAAGGTTTTTTTGAAGTCTGGTGTGGTCAAGATGGGAGCTTTGCACATTTCCTCTTTAAGTTGTTCAAAATCTTGAGTTGCCTCTGGATTCCATGAAAATGCATCCTTATTAGTTAATTTAGTTAAAGGTGTTGTTATTCTTCCATAGTTCCAAACAAACTTGCGGTAGTAACCTGTCAAACCCAAAAATCTTCTAAGATTATTCAATGTTTTGGGAATCAACCAGTCCATCATGGCTTTAATGTTGGTAGGGTCTACCTTGACACCTTCATGAGATACAATATGACCCAAATAGTCTACCTCCTTCACCCCAAAGAAACACTTGGATGGTTTGGCATATAGTTGTTTCTCCTTTAGTAGTTGTAGAACCATGGGAACATGTCGAACATGATCTTCCCAAGACTTGATATAGATTATTATATCATCAAAAAATACTAACACAAAGTTTTTAAGGAAGGGATTGAAAATGGAATTCATCAACCCTTGGAATGTGGAAGGTGCATTGGTAAGGCCAAAAGGCATGACCAAAAATTCATAATGTCCTTCATGAGTTTTGAGTGTTGTTTTTGGGATATCTTCTTCCTTCATTCTAATTTGATGGTACCCTAAATGGAGATCCAACTTTGTGAAGTAGATTGATCCATGTAGTTCATCTAACAATTCATAAATGACGGGAATGGGAAACCTATCTTTCATGGTGATCTTGTTGATCTCTCTATAATATGGACACATACGCCATGATCCCTCTTTCTTGAGTACCATTACCACCAGTGCAGAGTAAGAACTTCAACTAGGTCTAATAATTCCAGCCTCTAACATTTCTTCAACCATACACTCAATTTCACTCTTTTCGGCATAAGGGTATCTGTAAGTATTGATGTTAGGAGGAACACTCCCAGGAATTAAGTGAATATCATGATCATGATCTTGAGTGGGTGGAAGACCTCTGGGAATATCTTCAAATACTTTGGAATTCTTATCAATGATCCCTTGGAGATATAGGGGAATAGATGGCTTAGATGTTTGAACATCTAGTGAGAATAGTTGTACAATTACTTATGATACCTCTTTTTCAATAATTTTGTCATGCCATTAGAGCTTACCACCTTACTGGGTCTCCCTGTGATACCCCTTCTACATCTTCATCCTTAGATGGTTCTTGTTCTTCTTCTTCTTCCTCTTCACAATCTATGTAGAATAATTTATTCTCACCACACTTATGTCCCTTACTGTACTTGGTGTCATAATTAAAGCATAAACCTTTTGTTTTTCTTTCCTTAAATTGTTGGGGTTTCAATCTTGTATGTTGTGGTGGTTTAGTAGAAGGGGAATTATTCTCCCGATAGATATTAGGGGTGTTCCTTCTAGTAGCCATAGCCATATTTTTACTTTAAACATTTTTTGCCACCCTAAACACATTTTCCAATGATATGGGTTCCCAAAGGCGAGCCTCAAGTTGAATGTTATCCTTTAAAGTTCTTATGAAGACATCAATAAGGTGCTCATCTAGAATATATGTTACATTTATATTCAATCTTTGGAAGTTCTCAATGTGTTCCACAATTGAACCCTTTTGCTTGAGATTTATCAATTGGCTGAAGAAGTTATTGCTCATTGTATCATCATAGTGTGTTATCATTTCTTCCATGAAATTTTTCCAAGTGACAAGTGATTTGCAAGAACAAAGCCCTAGATACCACACAAACTTATTAGGTTCTAAATATAAGGATGCAATTTGTACCTTTTGTGTATGTGGCACATCATGAAGATCAAAGAACTACTCCATCTAGAGTATCCATGTGATTGGATCCTTTCCATCAAACTTCCTCATATCAATCTTAGGAAAGTGGTTGGTCTTCAACCCAAAGTTGGAGTTTCTCCAGTCTTGATTCATTTTCCATGTGTCCTCGTCATGAATTTCATGGGATAAATTTTCACTTTCAGTTGGCCTCTCTATTAGCAACTTTTTCAATCGTTCCATGATCTCCCCTTTTAAGCCATTCATCTTAGTATAGATCATCGCTTCTAGCTTAGCTTCAATTGAATCCATCATCCTTTGCAGTTCATCTTTTATTACTTCCTTCTTTTGTAAATCATTTATGTCCTTGTGCATTTCTTCACCTTCATCAAGAGTCCAAGTAGGACTATTTGAGGGCTTATTTGGTGTAGAAGTTCACTTTTTTGGTGGCATCTTGGCCAAGTATCATTGCAAGATAGGAATTTCTAATTGGCTTAGGCAAAGGTCCTCACAGACAAGGGAGTGTCGGGTGTTATTTCTCTATGATATATGTGAGGGTTCCAACAATAGTACTCGACCCAATATCTCAGGGAACTAACTAAAGAGGATTGGCCATACCCTTAGACGTACTATCTGACTACCTAGGTACCAGAGAGTAATCTCCCTTAGTGTTATTATAGGTGTACTATAGCAACAAGACAACAAGATCTTTTACTCGGTTGGTCTCAGGATTCTAGGGGGTCTCTTGATATATTCTAGGTACATGGGACCTCAAATCCATAGTAGTTATTTCTAATACGAAATTGTTCGAAAGGGGCCTTTCAATATACTCTAGGTACGTGGAAGAACCACATTATCCCCGGGTTGTAGCGTTAACAAGTATCGATAGCTCCTACGTTTAGAGACGTTGGAATAAATATGTACCTAAAACTCCCTAATATTCTCCCAATTTTATGTGATACTCCTTTAATCCCACTTTATTCCACTTTTTGAATCACCCCAATTGGATCTTCTAGTCAAAAGATATGCAAATTTACAAAAAAACAAATGCACCTTTTAAATCTATGATTTATTTTGTTGTAGCTATGCAATTTTGGCCCTTATGAGTCTAAAATTTCGGCATTAGGTAGATTGATGTGTCTTCTTTCCAACCCCATAGGTTATACCAATATTGGATTCTCCAAGAGAATTTTATGATAACTTTCTCAAGATGTGTAGATTTATTTTTTCCAGAGAGTGAATTTGTACGGCCTGCCATGTGTTACTATATTCACTTCAGAACTTGAAACTTGCACAAGTAAGACTTCAGTATGTACCCTAACCAATGGAATAGTTCTCACTCAATTTGGAAGTTTGTAGCTTCATATATAATAGTTTTCCCAAGAACACTTGTTTTTGATTGAAATATGGACCAGCCCAAAACCCTAACTTCCTCAGAGAATAATTTTCATAGTAAAGAGAATCAAGGGATGAAATTTTTACACAAGGTAGTTCACTATTCCACCTTAGTAATGTAAAAATTCTAGAACCTGAAACCAATCCAAAAAAATATGGGAGCAAAAATTACAAGAAGACTTGTTTCAGACTAGTTTCAAGACTAGTGAAAAACCCTAACTTGAACAGAATGTATCTCAAAAAATATAATGAAACAAGATCTGAAATTTGGCCCAATTTAGCTCTATATGTCTCCTCTACACCATAGAAATTTTGTATACTGAAACCCTCCAAAACAAAGTTGTAGAGAAAATTCCAAGAAGACTTGTTTCGAAGAAGCCAGTCCTAATGATTGTATCGCTTCGATACCAAATGTTAAGAACCAAATATAAAAATAACATAAAAACCTCAGAATAAGTACTCAACGCCTTTAAAAATAGATAAATTCAAATAATAAGCCTCCTTGAGGGGGAAACCTCCTTATACATCATAAGAATTCACAAATACAAGATGATTCCAAATGAAAAGGTCTCCTTGGTATATATAGGAGACTAGGAGGTACAATTACAACTAATGGACCCAAGCCGACATAAATAAAATAACAATACTAATGTAATATTCCCCAATTAAGGGGTAATGTGCCATGACTTAGGGCTTAACAGATATCTTGTTGTTCTAGGAAACTTGGTGATGAAATCAATAGTAATAATCTCTTGTTTCCATTGAGGAATGGGCAATGGATGTAGAAATCCTACAAGATGTTTGTTCTCATCCTTTACCTTACGACATTCATGCATCTAGCTATATAATCAACCACATTTTTCTTCATTCCAAGACAATAATAGTGGCCTCTTACAGTTATAATTTTCTTCGGGTACCCTATATGTCCAACATACAACACATTGTGCATCTATTTTATAATTAAATTTTTTTATTCTTGATAATTAGGAACATAAATTTTGTTCCTATACAAGAGAATTTCATCTTCTTCAAGCATGTAATATTTGAATTTCAGGTATATATTATCTTGTTATACACCTTGTTTAACTTGTAAATAGTGTAAGTCTAATGTTTCATCTCCAAAATTCTACTTTTTAAATCTAAATTGTACATACAAATGGTTGTAGCATGCATTTCATGTACCCTCTTGTTGAGTGAATCAACCACTTTATTCTCTTTCCCTTTCAAATGCTTGATGTCAAAGTCATATTCACTAAGAAATTCTAGCCATCTAGTTTGTCTAGCATTTATTGTTGGTTGTTCAAACAATTATTTTGGTCTACTATGGTCTATCCTCAACTCAAATTTTCTACCCATGAGATAATTTCTCTACATGTTCAGCACATGAGCAATAGTTGCAAGCTTTAAGTCATGGGTAGCAATGTTTATTTCATGCTCTTTGATTTGTTGATACTGAGAGGGGGGTGAATCAGTATCAAATACAATTTAAAACCTTTTTCAAATTATACTTAAACCATTCAACTATATCCAATGAGCAATGAACAATAGTATAAGAGTTACACCAATACACCACAATACAGCATGCACAATATATGAGAAA
>SNQJ01S0041826.1:52930-66242 GCA_010110895.2 Picea sitchensis
TTATCTTCAGGGCCTACATGTACTTCCTTCTTCAATTCACTTTGTCATCTTCAAAAAATCATTTCTCCTCAACCATGAGGATCCACGTGACGTGTCACATACCACTGGAAACAACATGATGTATAATATCCATCCATGGGTTTTGTATCGGCATGTGCATTTTCCTTCATGTCCAAATACCTTCATCAATCTTGCGGTCCAAAACCCATGACTAGGGTTGACATCAATGACAACAAGCAATCTTCCAACATGATTTTCCTAGATTCATAACAAATGGCATGCCCATTTTGGATAAGGACTCCACCAAATCCTTCTTTACATCCATCTATGCACACAAACAAATACTCATTCAGGTCTGCAACATTTAAAATAGGTGCACCGATTAACAATTCTTTCAAGTGTTGAATATTATCTTCACACTAATTGTCACCTATTCAAATTATATTCATTTCTTTTGTAGTGAAGTAATTGGGTATGAAATATTGGAGAAACCTTTTGTTGGAACAATATTGAAAATTTCTAAACTTAGTGTCTTTCGTCAAAATTTAGGTTAGTTTCACCAGTTAGTTTTAGAACCTTGTCGCCTGGAGTAAGCTTATATAACCATTAATTCATTGCGCCACCCAGAGCATACCTTTCCGCTGCAGTAAAAACTCTAAACCTATCACCATTTTTGTCGAGTTTCTCTACTGTCAAAATCTCAACACCTTGTGTCACAATTGGCCAAAATCTCAAAGCTTTGAAGTTTTCGAAGGTCTCCTATTGGTCTTAGTTCGCAATTCTTTGATTATCAAAATAAGCCTTAAAGTGTCAAATTACCAAAAAAAAAAAAACTATAAGTTTTGTTTTTTATATTATTTTAAAATTATTTTATATAATTTTAAATTAATATTTTATTTAACTTTAAAGTTGATTTAGCCAAACCCTTTGCACCTATTCTCTTTTATAAAAATCGTTGGGTCCACTACCCTTCACGTCCTAATCTCCCAACTATCCACTGAAAGCCATACACATACCAAGTCACAAGACAACTCATACAAAACTCCAAGGAGAGAATTCACGAGGAGGCCCGAAAGAGTGCAATACGTGCCAAGAAAATCGCAAGAAGGGTCATACATAAGCGCCACGTTCCTTTTCAGGATTTTGACCGTCAGAAAAATAATAATAAGCCAATACTCTTTTCCCCAAAGCTTGAAGGCTTGAAATCGGGGTTCCATCCTTACGCATAAAACGTCGATGGGTTAAACGTTCTAGTTGTAAAATGAAAACGCCCTCTGTTAAAAAATAAAAAAACTACCCTGGTAAAACTCAATTTTCTCAGCCATGGAGAGGCTATTTTACATGCTCAAATAGTCGATTGACATCTAGAAGGCATAATATTTCTAATGGTACCTTCAAATCTACATTTGGATCTTGGGAAGGCATCCAAAAGTTCCCTGCAAGACGGTGCTGCATTTTTGTGCAGAGATGGCCCAGAAATGTAGGAGCATGCCCAGATTTTAGTTAAACACTACCAGTTTGTTCCTCACGACTCTTAGTCGGTTTTGGGGTCTTTTATCATCTGTTACACATTGGAGGCTTAGGTGTTTCCTTATTGTAAATTCTCATTATTGAAAATCAACCACTAAACCCTAATTTTAGGGATTTAGTTATACTTTTACTATTTATGGTTTCGAATCATGAGACACCTGTTCCTTTCTGGAGGAATTTCTTTTGTAATTCGAATCATTTCTCAGTAATTCGAGAAGGGGGGAGAAGACTTATATATTGTATATTTATTTGATGAGAAGGGGGGGGAGATAGCCTGGGAGCCTTTTGGGGGTTGGGTTTGTAATGCCATTTCTTTCAACAAATATAGAACAGAATGTCAAGAGTTTATATACCTCCTCGTTGTGTAATTATGTGTTTTGTTTTATTGTTTTCTCAGGTTTACATTCATTCGTTCTTCTTTATTTTACATATTCATCTTTTAATGACTCTAATTCAGTAATACCTTTGTATAGTCATTTATTAGGCAGCCTGTTAGGTTCAGATTTTCCTCTGTTTATGCTGTGAGCAAAACAAGACCTGTAGCTTGATTGTTTCTGCCTAGATTACAAGTTATATATATGCATGTTTGTCTTTCGAAGTTATTTGTCATTCCTCTGTTGAAATAAATATTAGACTTATCTGAATCAAATACCTAACTCTTTGTTTTAGTCTCTTTCATTCCCTATCTTCTATCCATCTTCCTTATTTTAATTAAATTAGGAAAACAAGGTCATGCCTCTTCGTTTCTGATTTATAAATGATTGAAAGGCATGATTCAAACCTAATTCTAAAAGCCTCATATGACTGATCAATCAACAAATTATTATTTCATTCAAAATGTGTTAAGGCTTGGCTCTATTACAACCTAGAAACAACTCTTGTGATAACATTTTCTGTCGTCATTGCCGGGGACGAAGGAATGAAGTTATCTTCGCTGGGATACGACAAAAAGTTTAGACCTATTCCTTGATGGTGAACAAGATATATGCATTCAATTGGTTGTTATCATTCACCTAGAGACTCCTTGGTTCAAAGACTCTACATGATTCATTGGTGACTCCACTGTTCTCAAAATGTCGAATTCATTTGTTTCTCGAATTGCTGGGAGGTTTTCTCCTTTGGACTTTACAAATGTTTATGGTTTTCCAAACACTTTTCCACACATTAAAATTTGGGAAGATTTATTTCCTAATTTGGAGGATATGCGGATGACAATCCTGCTCAACACTTGTTTGAATTCCACAAGATCATGGATGAATTAAATGTACATCATGAAGTTGTCCTCATGAAGTTGTTTATGTTTTCGTTGGAAAGAGATGCTAGACTCTGGTTAAATATTTACCCCATTCCAGTATTCCTTCATTGAAATATTTTCACACACTTTTTCATCAACATTGTAAGAGGATCTATTCAGCTGAAACCCTTTTTGAAGATTGTTGCAATATAAAATTCATAAGACAAAAAGATCAAACAAATCCTCTTGAAGAGGAGGAAGGAATAACAAAAAATTCTCAAGTCGATGAAGATAATTAGTATGAAGAAGAGTTGGCTGATAAAGAAGTAGAATATGATAGCTCTTGTGATCATATTCAAGAAGAAGATCAAACCAAACTCCATGAAGATGAAGCAGAAATGTCAGAAGGCCTTCAAACCGATCACAACCAAATTTGTTGCAGCGATGACGAGGAAAACACTTTTTCAGATGAAGAGCTAGATTCAAGCTCATTCATATATAACTCTATTTTTAATTATGTCGTTCAAGAGAAATACGTTCATAACGAGTTTTTTAATATTAATGATGTTGAAAATGGTTTAATTGTACAACATGATGATGAAATTGTTGGTTTAAATATTCATGAAGACCAACAACTTATGGAAGGTCATATTCAATCACTGATTGTTGATATAGAACATAGTCATTTTGCTATGGCAGAACCCCTTATCAATTTCATGATCAAGTAAAGGCCATGAAATATGACGAATTGTATGGCACCAAAAATCCATTTAATGAAGAGTTTCAGGAGGATTGTAATCATCCAAATGTAATAGATATTTCAGGTATGATCACGGTTGTAAATCCCCATGAAAATTAGTACGTGGATATTCCGCCATCTTTGCTAGATCCTCACAAAACAGAAATTTTTGAAAGTCAATGTTCTGGAATGTGCTATGAGAAACCTGTTTATGATGAATATCCAGAAGAGATAGAATAGTTGATTTCTTTTTCATCGCACAGAAAAATTTACGATAGCCCTTCTGTGTTTGATGAATATGATGAAAGTGTTTATGAAGATGATGAGCAGCAAGAAACTTTGGTTCAACAGGAAATCAACCAACAACATCATGAAGGAGATCAGCCTATGTATGGCATTTATCAAGAAGATCTTTGGACAACAGATGAAGGACATAAGCAGGGGTTACTGAAACAATTGATCTCTCCTCCTTGTTTAACAACTATTGAGAAACAGAACAGTAAGTCTCAATGCGACCTTTTTGCATTAGTGGAAGAAATAATCAGCAGTGGACAAAGTGCGCAAAATCATTTCAGACAACTTGCCCAACAGGAGGAAGTATGGATTAATTGTGAAAGTGGTATATCTCTTCCCTTCTACGATCTAGTAGTAGTTTATATGGAGTCAAAATGGGGGACTAAATTTTTTATTTCCAAATTCTTGAAGTCTGAATTTCAAAATTGTAAGTACCTGCTCCTAGGGCATGTTTTGAAATTTGCAGTTTCTCCTGTCATTTTTGCGCTCAAAGATGGAAGCATAATTAAGTTTGTTAGTCGTATACTCGCTTGGTTGATTTGGAAATTTTCCTATACTTGAACAAAGCAGTGATATTAGTTAGAGTAGGTGATGTATATAAATAAGATTGACTTTGAGCATTAGATTACAACGATGGTTTTCAGTATGTTTCCAGTTCATTTTGCAATCTAGTATGGTTTTGTTTTAAAGCATTATGACTCCATAGCCCAATGAATGCATAAGCGGTTTTTTGTTTCAGAAAGGCGCAAGTAAAGTGACAAGGTTTAGAGTTTGATAAGGATGATTTCAGGTTGCCCAATGAATAAAGGCACGTGTTCTATTGTTCTTGGCACTTTACAGGAAAGAACCATCCCTAGATGGAGCCTATGTTGGAACAATATTGAAAATTTCTAAACTTAGTGTCTTTTGCCAAAATGTAGGTCAGTTGCACCAATTAGTTTTAGAACCTTGTCGCCTGGTGTAAGCTTGTATAATCGTTAAGTCATTGCACCACCCGGCGCATACCTTTTCATTGCATTAAAACCTCTAAACCTATCTCCATTTTCGTTGAGTTTCTCTATCGTCAAAATCTCAAAACCTTGTGTCACAATTGGCCAAAATCTCAAAGCTTTGAAGTTTTTGAAGGTCTCCTATTGGTCTTAGTTTGCAATTCTTTGATTATCGAAATAAGCCTTAAAGTGTCAAATTACAAAAAAAGACAAATTATAAGTTTTGGTTTTTATATTATTTTAAAATTATTATATATAATTTTAAATTAATATTTTATTTGACTTTAAAGTTGATTTATCCAAACCCTTTGCACCTATTCTCTTTTATAAAAATCATTGGGTCCACTACCCTTCACCTCCCAATATCCCAACTATCCACTGAAATCCATATGCATACCAAGTCACAAGCCAACTCATACAAAACTCCAAGGAGAGAATTCATGAGGAGGCCCGAAAGAGTGCAATACGTGCCAAGAAAATCGCAAGAAGGGTCATACATAAGCGCCACGTTCCTTTTCAAGATTTTGACCGTCAGAAGAATGATAATAAGCCACTCCTCTTTTCCCCAAAGCCTGAAGGCCCGAAATCAGGGTTCCATCCTTATGCATAAAACGCCGATGGGTTAAACATTCCAGCTGTAAAATGAAAACACCCTCTGTTATAAAACAAAAAAGATGCACTGGTAAAACTCAATTTTCTCAGCTGTGGAGAGGTTGTTTTACACGCTCAAATAGTTGATTGGCATCTACAAGTCATAAGATTTCCAATGGTACCTTCAGATCTGCATCTGGAGCTCGGGAAGCAAGCCAAAATTCCCCCACAAGATGGTGCTACGTTTTTGTGCAGACATGGCCCAAAAATGTAGGAACATGCCCAGATTTCAGTGAAACACTGCCAGCTTGTTTCTCATGACTCTTAGTCATTTTTGGGGTCATTTCTCATCTGTTACATGTTGTAGGCTTAGAATTTTCCTTATTGTAAATGCTCATTATCTAAAATCAACCACTAACCCCTAATTTTAGGGATTTAGTTATACTTTTACTATTTCTGGTTTCGAATCATGAGACACATGTTCCTTTCTGGAGGAATTTCTTTTGTAATTCGAATCATTTCTCAATAATTCTAGAAGGGGGAAGAAGAATTATATATTGTATATCTCTTTGATGAGAAGGGGGTGGAGACATCCTGGGAGCCTTTTGGGGGATGAGTTTGTAATGCCATTTCTTTCAGCAAATATAGAACAGAATGTCAAGAGATTCTATACCTCGTCACTGTGTAATTATGTCTTTTCTTGTATTTTTTTCTCAGGTTTACATTCATTCATTCTTCCTTATTTTACATATTCATCTCATAATGAATCTAATTTAGTAATACCTCTGCTATAGTCATTTATTGGGCATCCTGTTAGGTTCATCTTTTCCTCTATTTATGTTGTAAGCAAAACAAGACCTGTGGCTTGATTGTTTCTACCTAGATTACAAGTTATATATATATATATGCATGTTTGTCTTTCGAAGTTATTTGTCATTCCTCTGTTGAAATAAATATTAGACTTATCGGAATCAGATACCTAACTCTTTGTTTTAGTCTCTTTCATTCCCTATCTTCAATGCATGTTCCTTATTTTAATTAAATTAGGCAAACGAGGTCATGACTCTTCATTTTTTATTTATAAATGATTGAAAAGCATGTTTCAGACCTAATTCTAAAAGCCTCATATGACTGATCAATCAAAAAATTATTATTTCATTCAAAATGTGTTAAGTCTTGGCTCTATTACAGCCTAGAACCAACTCTTGTGACAACACCTTTAATGGATCTCATGTAGTAACTAGATACACCCATAAATGATCTCACTTCTGAAATGATATTTGTTCTAGGCCATTGTTTGATTGCCTCAATCTTCTCGGAATCCATTTTTATACCCTCCTTTAAGAAAATGTGGCCCAGATAATGGATTTTCCTTTTATAGAAAGTGCACTTATTCAACTTGGCATACAATTGGCTCTCTCTCAACACTTGTAGTACCATCCTCAAACGATGCTCATGGTCCTCCTCTATATTTGATTAGATAACAATATCATCCAAGAATACAATAACAAATTTGTCTAGGTAATATATGAACCCTCCATTCATGAGACATATTAAAGTAGGCAGTGTGTTTGTCAACTCAAATGGTACCACCAAAAACTCATAATGTCCATACCTTATTCAAAAGGATGTCTTGATGGTATCTTATTCTCTAATTCTCACTTGATGATAACCTAACCTCACATCAATATTGGAAAATATCCTTGCTCCTTTCAACTGATCAAAAATATCATCAATCTTTGGAAAATGATTCTTTTTCTTTACTATAACCTTATTCATATGTCTAAATTCAATACACAACCTCATAGTTTCATCATTTTTCTTCTCAAAAGTCATTGGAGCACACCAAGGTGAAATACTTGGGCATATGTACCCATTCTTCAACAACTCTATTGGATGCATTTGCAATTGTTTCATATATAGCATGCTCATTCTAAAGGGATTTTTGGACATTGGGGTAGCTCCAAGAATCAAGTCAATAGACAGATCAATGTCTCTCTTTGGTGGAAATCCTAGAAATTCCTTAAACACATCTTCATACTCTTTCAAAATTGAATATTCTTCAAGGTTTGGCACCTCATCCTTGGATATCTTTTCCATATGTGTTACATATATCTTACACCCTTTTATAAATCTTCTAAGTTGCAATGATGGAATCTCTTTGATAGATATAGGTCTTGGAATACATTGAATTGTCCTTAAATTCCCTTCCTCATCAAGGCATGTGAAATACTTGTTGTATAAATCTAGGATGGCATAATGCTTGTCCAACCAATCCATACCAATAAAGAAATCATACAACCCAAGGATTATGATATTAAAATATTGCTTAGTGTTGACTACATTCATGTTCAATAGGTAGTCCCTGACAAGATCATTGATTCTTCTCTTGGTTACAGTGGCTAGATGTGTTGGAGTTACTTCGAACACACCTAGGATTTATTTTTCCTAAGGTTTTTCCTTTTTTATTAGTCATAATTAGTCATTATCTAGTCTCCTATATTTTAGGAAAGAATATTCCACCTAGAGAATATTCTCTTTCAGTTGACACTTTAGTTTGACTAGTTGAGTTGAGTTTAGATGTTGCATTGGTTTTGTCACCATGCAACAATGGGATCATCACCATGATAATTCAAACTTTCCTTCGTATCATCACCATAATGGCGCATTACCCTTTATTACCTGATTTAACTCCTCACTACTCTCTGTTCAGTCAATTAACTAAAGACTTGTTGACTAGTTAACTCAACTAGGTGGCAGTTCACTCCCGTAACTTCCTGAGAGACTATACTAGGTGGAAGTTCACTCCCGTAACTATTGGTGTGTGTCCAAATCACTCTATACCACCACTATGGTGCATTGGTTATCCTCCAGTGCACACTCATTGAGTTATACAGAGTATATCATGTGTAAATTATTCATTATTCACAATGGTTAATGAGAATTATTTCATTCTTTCTCTCCTTCTTGTTCTTTCTCCAATTATCTCTTCAAATGTGTGTATTGTTGTTTACCTAGATCTATTCTGTGTAGGTTCAACTAATTTACATGGTATCATAGCTGACGGAATGCCAAGAAAAAGATACACCAAAATTTTTGCAGGTACAAAAGATTGAAGACAACGGAAATATGGATTTCCAAAAAGAAATCATTCTTACACCTTACAACTATTTTGCATGGAAAGAGAAAATATCCATACATATCCAAACCAGAGGGTTGTACAGGTTAACCTTGAATACAAATACAGAACTGACATCAGCCATAGAAAATTCTAATTAATTAAATAGAATGGATGAGGCACTCAGAACAATTTGCAATCTTATTTCTCCCGATCTCCTTTTTCACATATATTCCTGTAAGACTCCCAATGAAACCTGGACCACCATGGAAGGGATATTTGGAAAATAGGATGAGATGAGGGGACACATGATGGAGGTGGAGTTGCACACATTGGATCCAAAAATCTTCGATAATATCCAAGATTTATTTACAAAATTCAAGTATTTACTGCCACAACTCAAATATTGCAGGGTTGATAAATCAAAGGAGGAGAAATAAATGGTTCTCACCATTCTCTCCAAGCTTGGTCTTGAAATATCTGTATTTGTATCCACATTCCATACTATCATATTCACCTATGGAGCCACCTGTAAGATTCCTTCTCTTGAGGACGTTATCAAATCCCTGACACAAGAGAAAACCAAGCTCATCAACATGGGCACAATCAAAGGCCCAAGGGCACATGCACTCACTGTGCATGATGGCATCCACAAATATCATAAATATAAATATAAATATAAATGGAAATCTCATGAACATATAAAGAAGGAAGGGTACACAAAACCCTTCACCGATGCCTTCAGATCCAAAGGGGAAAAGGGAAGAAAAGGGGAGAAATGCTCGTACTGTCACAAAGGATTCCATCCAAAATCTGCATGCATGAAAAAAAAAAAGATCTGATGTCTCAAATACTTCAGCAAAACAACCCTGGATATCACATCCCTAAGGGTGCCAAGAAGAAGAAGCCATAATATCTGAATTCCAAGAAAGGCAATTCTAGCCATGCCTTGATTTCCATCAACTCCTCTCTCGATACTTGGATCATAGATTCAGGAGCATCACATCACATGGCTTCCTGAAAAGAAGTATATTCTTCTTTGGATTCATGAAAAGGTCCTCCTATTCTGATTGGGGACAACTCTTCTATCGAAGTCACCAGCAAAGGAAAGATTGAACTCACCAATGGAAGCTTCGAGAATGTGTTGCATGTTCCCAAACTTTCTGTCAACCTTCTCTCCGTGTATCAGATGACAAATTCTGGCACCATAAAGAAATTCATATTCAAACCAAATTTCATGGACATCTACAACATGCAAACCAACTCAATGGTTGCTACCGGTGGAGTAAATCATCATTCTAGATTGTATACATTTTCTGAATTCATTGAACCTAATTTTTCTTTAATGCTTACACATGCTAATGAAAGTAGAAGGATATGGCATGAAAGGTTTGGACATTTGAATTTCAAATACATGCAAAAACTTAGCAAGAAAATATTGGTTGATGGTCTACCATACATCCATTTCTCCAAGGGAGTGTGTGAGGGATGTGTTCTTGGCAAACACCCTCAAGAGAAATTCGACAAGGGAAAGTCTCAGAGATCCTCTGCACCTTTAGATCTGATTCATAGTGACCTTATGGGTCTTTTTACTCATCCATCCATCAACAAAGTGAGTTTTCTTCTCATTTTTATTGATGATTTCTCACATTTTACATGGATCTATTTTCTCAAGAAAAAATCCGAGGTCTTTCAACACCTCAAAGATTTCAAATCCCTGGTTGAGACACAATCCAGAAATAAGATCAAAGTCCTCTGAATGGATAACGCGGGAGAGTATGTAAATCATGAGATCCATAATATTTTCCATGAGGCAGGGATTCAATTGTAGCATACAGTTCCCTATACTCCGCATCAAAACGGAGTTGTTGAGCGGAAAAACAGATCTTTAAAGGAGATGGCATGTTGCATGCAAAGTCACTACCACAGAGACTATGGGTCGAAGAACTTAATTGTGAAACATACATCCAAAACATATCTCCCCATAGATTTTTCAAGGATAATACCCCCTGCAAGGCTTGGAGCGGCCTCAAACTGAAAGTGACCCACTTTTTCATTTTGTGTTCACGTGCATGGGCCTAGATTCCCTCTGAAAAGAGGAAGGCACTTGATCCATAGAGAATTGAGTGCATTTTTTGTTGGATACCCCGATGGTATCAAGGGATATAGGATTATTTATCTTTCACCGAACCGACTCATCATTGAGCATAGTGTCCAAATCAAGGAAAGTGTCTCGCATGCACCTCAACATCCACATGCAGACACCTTCATTCTTCCACCTGTCTGAGATGATGAGCATGCACATGCTGACTCTTCTTCAGATGAGAGTTATGATTCAGAGGACTCAGATGATTCAGATTTAGATTCAATACAATTAGATTCAGAGTCAGAGCATCCAGATGCAATTGCAGAGCCAGAGCAGAGGCCCAAGTGGTCACAGACTACTCTTCAGGATGCAGGGGATCTCGTTAGTGATCCAACCGATACTAGGAGGACTCAATCTAATTTTGAGGAGCCTCTTGTTTCACTTACTTCCACTAAACCATTGGACTCTAGGCATCTTTTATTGGTTCATTCTTTAGATCCATAGTTTTATGCCGAGGCTGTTGGAAATCCCTTTTGGGAATCTGCCATGCAAGAGGAGTACAACTCCCTCGACAAGAAATAGACTTGGGATCTGGTTCCCCTTCCTTGTGGGAGGAAACTTGTCAGATGCATATGGGTCTATAGGACCAAGAGCACAGCAGATGGACAGATCAGTAGATACAAATCCAATCTTGTTGCCAAAGGCTTTCAGTAGGTTCATGGTATTGACTATGATAAGGCCTTCGCTCCAGTAGCGAAGATGGATTCCATACGATTAGCACTTGCCATTACAACAACCAAAGGATGGGAAGTCCATTAGATGGATGTGAAGAATGCATTTATTCAGGATGATATGTATGAGGAGATATATATGGAGCAGCCCTAGGGATTTATGTAGGACTCATCTTTGGTTTGTCAACTAAAGAAGTCCCTTTATGGCCTCAAGAAGGCTCTGAGGGCATGGTATGCCAAGATGGACTCCTACATGTTGTCAAAGAACTTTGTATGTTGTAAATTAGACCTGAATGTCTACATGCTCAAGACGGCTGATTCACTTCTACTTTTAGTTATGTACGTTATGATTTGTTGATCACCGATTTCTCAACTTCAGCGATTGTTGTAGCCAAGAGGATTCTACATGACAAGTTTTTGATGAAAGACATGGGTCCACTACACTTCTTCCTTGGACTTGAGATTAGTCAGGATGCATCAGGGATCAAAATGTCTCAGGCCAAGTATGCATGAGATATCCTTGATAGATTTCACATGACAAAATGCAAGTCTTCTTAGACTCCTTTCCTATCAGGAGTCAAACTTGAGGATGGCAGGGAAACTCCACTGGTTGACAGCACACTATATAAACAACTAGTGGGGAGCTTGTTTTATCTCACACACTCTAGACCAGACCTCTCCTATGTAGTTGGCACAGTTTCCAGGTTCATGCAGGAGCCACATGAGCTACATTGGAAGGATGAAAAGAATATCCTTCGATATGTAGAGGTAACCATCACCTTTGGGATTCATTATGCAGCAGACTCTACAATAGATCTCATCAAGTTTACTGATTTCGATTGGGCTGGCAATATCACTGATCAGAAGTCCACATCTGGTTACTCACTTAGTCTTGGTTCTAGGCCTATTTGTTGGTCAAGAAAGAAGCAAGTTGTCATTGCTCTATCTTTAGATGAGGCAAAGTACAAAGGGGTATTTAACATAACCATTCAGGATATGTGGCTACAACATTTTCTCACTGAGTTGGGAATTTAGTTTCATCAGTCGATCATCATCTGGTGTGAAAACCAGAGCACTCTAAAGTTCTACAGATATCTAATTCAGAGGCAGTGGATGAAGCACATCGAGATCCACATGCACTACATATGGGACTTAGTACATGAGGGGATCATCGACTTATAGTTATGTCCTTCATAAGAAAAAACGACAGACATCTTCACCAAGACCTTCACTGAGTAGAAGTTCCATTCTCTGCAAAGTCGTCTTGGAGTGAAGGACACAATTTCCTAGAAACTGTATTTCTTATTTTTACATTCATTGTAACTTCAGGGGGGGTTCCCATGAGGTTTTCCCTCTTTCCTCACTTTATTTCAGTGTATCTTTTGTATTTGGGAACCTAACATGGCCTCGTTGTCGAGACCCATTCTTTATTTTCACCATAGTGATGTTCAAGGGGGGTGTTGGAGTTACTTCACACACACCTTAGATTTCTTTCTCCTAAGGTTTTTCCTTGTTTATTAGTCATAATTAGTCATTATCCAATCTCCTATATTTTAGGAGAGAATATTCTCTTTCAGTTGACACTTTAGTTTGACTAGTTTAGTTGAGTTGAGTTTAGATGTTGTATTGTTTTTGTCACCATTCAACATTGGGATCATCACCATGCTAATTCGACCTTTCCTTGGTATCATCACCAGAATGTTGCATTACCCTTGATTCCATGAGTTAACTCCTCACTACTCTATGTTCAGTGAATTAACTAAAGACTAGTTGACTAGTTAACTCAACTAGGTGGTAGTTCACTCTCGTAACTACCTGAGAGACTAGACTAGGTGGCAGTTCACTCCCGTAACTATTGGGTTGTGTCCATATCACTCTAGACCACCACTATGGTGCATTGGTTCTCCTCCAATGCACACTCATTAAGTTATACATAGTATATCATGTGTAAATTATTCATTATTCACAACGGTTAATGAGAATTATTTCATTCTTTCTCT